>JANHFT010007039.1:36883-47489 GCA_032467955.1 Pseudoxenodon macrops | reverse complement strand
TGAAAGCCAGCTGGATGACTTTGGGCCAATCACTAGGAGACTGTGAATTCTAGTCCCGCCTTAGGCATGAAAGCCAGATAGCTGAATTTGGGCCAGTTACATCTCTCAGCTCAACACACCCTCGTAGAGTGGTTGTTATGAGGATAATAGGAGGAAGGAGTATTCGGTGAGTGCACTGCCTTGAGTTATTTATATACTAATAAAGGCGGGATTAAAATAAATCTAAAGAAAAACAATGACTAAGTTAACCGTAGTCAGCATCTTATGCAAGCCGATTCGATGACTGTCTGCATTAAGCCATAATGGTTCTATTTGATACTGAAACGAAGCCAAGAAAAATAGAGTGGCTTGCCAGGGCCTTTTTTTAAAAATAACTGTACCTTTAATAGTAAACAGATACTGAGAAATTAAAGGGGGGAAAACTCCCTTGTATGAAAAGGGAGTTTCATTGCTTAACTTTTAAAGACCAGGCAGGTATTAAAAGCTTAGGAGCAGTAACCTTTTTACAAAGCAAAAACAAAAAAACAAAAACGAATTCTGGTTTTATTTTCTGAGCCCTGTAAAGTTGACCACTTCTTAACCAGTCTCTGTTCTTGAGCCTTTAAAAGCAATGGGGTGTGTTGTAAATTGTTTTGCTGCTGGTTTGCTCAGGGCCGCGCCTTGTGCAATGCGCGCGGGCGTGCTCACACAGCAGTTAAAAAATAGCTTCTGCGCATAAGCAAAAATTCAAAATGGCGGCGCAAACAGAAACGCCGAAGGAACCGGTTCCATGACATCATCGCTGAGTTACTGATGGTTCTATAGAACCAGTAGGAACCCATCTCTGAGGTAATGATATTGTTAGTACATCCTCAGAAATTATTTGGGCAAAATCAAGAGACTGGTCCCAGGGACAATAAGCGAAGATATGAATTAGGCCAGTATTTCTTAACCTTGGTAATTTTAAGATGTCTGGACTTCAACTCCCAGAATTCCCCAGCCAGCAAAGCTGGCTGAGGAATTCTGGGAATTGAAGTCCAAACATCTTAAAATTGCCAAGATTGAGAAACACTGAATTAAGCCTTTTGTTTTTCCCTTGGCTCTGTTAATACAACCATTTTCTGGTTTTTATCTAAAGCCATTAATGGTTCTTTTTCTTGGGAATAATCAGGTCTGTAGATAATGAGGGGCTGCCATAAAGAAGGGGGTGGACAGCCAATTCTCCAAAGTACCAGAAGGCAAGACCAGAAGCAATGGATGGAAATTAATCAAGGAGAGAAGCAACCTAGAACTAAGGAGACATTTCCTAACAGGGAGAACAATCAATCTGTGGAACAACTCGCCTCCAGAAATTGTGGGCGCCCCATCCTTGGAGGCTTTCAAAAAGTAGACTGGATAATCATTTGTCTGAAATAATTATAGCACAGGGTCTGCTTCCTGAGCAGGGAGTTGGACTGGAAGACCTCCAAGATCCCTTTCAACTCTGTTGTTCTGTTCTGATAACAGGTTCGCCTTATTGCAACCTGGTTGCATTTCCACATTCCAGACATTCTGGGAATTGCTCCCTCGCCTGCTTCCTTCCCCCAAAAATGTGGCTTTTTTCCACAGGAGAATCAGGAAGTGTGCTTGAGAATGCAGCTTCAGTTCTGCAACGCCTTGCTGAAGTTGGCAGAACAGATCAAGTCAAATTGTAGGTCTCGGTTTATTGGCATTACAGGACTGAAATCCTGGATAGCATTTAATGACGCCCACAATCCTGTACCTTTTGAGACCTCAGTTTGAAACTTGTGGCTCTGATGATTGATTTCTGAAGATCATAGAAATCACAATCGGATTGTGAACGCACTCTGAAAGTGAAAAGGAACAAGAGAGAGAGCCTTCCTTGTTGGTAAATATTTGCAGTGAAGCTGCTATCAAAGAGAAAAAAACAACAGACTCTGCTAAATATCTCCTGCAATCAAGAGAAAGATGGTATTTCCTGCAGGCCTCTGGCATCTGATAACTCTAAACTGGCTTAGAGCAGATTAACAAGGACAGGCATAAATGAGTTCCCTAGCAGCCTGAAGGTTATCTCCGTAACCCAGAGAGATAAGTGTTCGGTTTTAATCAATCCATCAAAATAGAGCTGGAAGGGACCTTGAAGGTCTTCTAGTCCAACCCCCTCTTCAAGCAGGAGACCCTATACAATTTAAGACAAGTGGCTATTCGGTCTCTTCTTAAAAACATCCAGGGATGGGGCACCCACAACTTCTGAAGGCAAGCCATTCCTACGATTAATTGTTTCTCGATGTTAGGACATTTCTTCTCAATTCCAGGTTGTTTCTCTCCTTGATTAGTTTCCATCCATTAGTTTCTTGTCCTGCCTTCTGGTGCTTTGGAAAATAAGGTACGGTAACCCTCCTCTTCTTTTTTGGCAGCCCCTCAAATACTGGCATATTGCTATCATGTCATTCCCTAGTTCAGTGGTCAGCAACCCATGGCTCTGGAGCCACATGTGGCTCTTTCATCCTTCTGCTGCGGCCCCCTGGCACTGGTCGCCACCACAATTTTGAGAGGATTGGGGGAGGGGGAAGCATGGCGTGCCAGGAGGAGATTCTATGGCAAGGGGCGGGTTCTCCTGTCGCAATTGATAAGGTTTTTGGTTAGGACAGTTAGCTGTGCTAGGAGAGACTCTATGGTGAGGGAATCGGATGTTCGGTTGGCAGAGGAAAAATGACGCCGTGCTAGGAGGAGACTCTATGGCGAGGGAATTGGACGTCCAGTTGGCAGAGGAAAAAGGACGCCATGCTAGGAGGAAACTCTATGGTGAGGGAATTGGACGTCCAGTTGGCAGAGGAAAAAGGACACCGCACTAGGAGGAGACTCTATGGTGAGGGAACGGGACTTCCGGTCGGCTCCAGAATTGAACGGGGGGGGGGGCTTCCAATTAGGACCTTTGTGGCTCCTTACGGGTTTAAGGTTGCTGACCCCTGCCCTAGTCCTTCTTTCCACTAGACTAGCCAGACCCAATTCCATCAAGTGTTCTTCATATGTTTGGGTCTCCAGGCCTTTAACCATTGTAGTTGCTCTTCTCTGCACTTTTTCCAAAATCTCAACATGTGGTACATCACATGTGGCGCAATGTAATATGGTGACCAAAACTGGACGCTGTATTCCAGGTGCGGACTTACCAAGGTTTTATAAAACAGTACTAATACTTGACATGGGTCTGCGGTGGCTCACGTGGTAAGATGCTGAGCCTGCGCTCCACTGAGGTTGGCAGCTCGGCAGTTCGATTCCCGTGAGCGAATAAACCGCGTAGGGACAGAAAAGGAGCCTCCCCCAATTGCTTACCGGCATGCAGGCATCCCACAGGTAAGATAATACCGTCGGAAAAAATCCTTTAACAGTACAGTCAGCCGCCTCGGTGATCTCTACCTAACATGTGCCATGCGCTAAATAAATAAATACTTGACATGATTTTGATTCTATGCCTCTGTTTATACAATCAAGGACTGTATTCGCTTTCTTGGCTACTGCTAAAAAAGTTATAATTTGATCATCGCTTAAGATCCGAGTTGCAAAAATGCAGATGACCATTAGATGGCAGGAAACAGATTAACAAGAATTCTTTACTGCCATCTGGGGGATAGCTACCTTCGTGCAGTCCATATCTGGTACTGTAGTTCTATTTTTTTTTTAATCGCAAACAGCTATTCAGAGAAGCTTTGTTGCCATGCTGCATTATGTCATCACAAGATCATCTCTATATTTTAGAGTGGGAAGAAGATGTTATTTACAATGAAAGTGCATAATTCAAATTGTCTGTCCTTGGGACTGAATGAGCTTCTGACCTTAGAACAACTGATGGTTAGATTGTGTGGTGCACGTGACAGAATTTAATTTATTATTAACAGATTTGAAAGAGAAGGAGTTTTGTTTGAGGATTTAACCCCAGTGGAGATGATGGAGCCAATAGGCCATGGACTGGATCTACCCGTGTTTTTCCAAAAATAAGACAGGGTCTTATTTTCTTTTGACTCCCTAAATAAGCGCTTGGCCTTATTTTCAGGGAGGTCTTATTATTTTTGAGATGCAGGAGGTGGCGAGCATGATTACCTCATGGCTGCTGCTGTGTTTTGGGGAGGGCTTATTTTCAGGGGAGTGGCTTATTTTAGCGCATGCGCTCAAAAGCCTGATTGGGCTTATTCTCCGGGGATGTCTTGTTTTCAGGGAAACAGGGTAGATAAGATAGTGAGTATTGCTCCATTTTATGACTTCTCTTGCCAGGGTTATTAAGTGATTGAATCTAGAAGTAGACCGACATTATAATTGCACAATGTTTTTAAAGGCAGAGAGACCTGTGTGCTCTGAACCAATGCTTAATAAAGGTCATAGAAATAAAGGAAAAATTAAAATGATCTTGGCTGGGAAGATTATTTTTTCCCCTTTGTGATTTTAACCTACAAGGTGTGTGCTGTTATTGGCCTGATCAGCCTTTTAGACAGATTGGTTTCCATTGCATGAATGAACATGTACAGTATCAGAAGTTACCTCATCACAGGCTGAAACCTGATCTGCAAGCAGTCACTGTATTGGTCAGGTGAGATTTATGGTTCATATTTATGACGGTTGCAGTGTCCCGGGGGGTGGGGGTGTCACACAATCCCCTTTTGTGACCTTTTGACCAACAAAGTCAATGAGAAAGCCAGATTCACTTAACAACCGTGTTACTCACCTAACCACTGCAGCGATTGCACTTCACGACTACGGCAAGGAAGGTTGTAAAATGTGGCAAGACTCACTTAACAACTCTCTCACTTAGCAACAGAAATGATGGGCTCCATCATGGCCATAAATCAAGGACTACCTGTACATTTATTGTTTTAATTCAGGTGGGCCTGAATTAGTTGCAATTTCTCTCTCTCGGGCAAAGCTGGTCTTTTTTTTTTCATTCTTCCATTCTTTTTCTCCCAAGCGCTGCAATGATATGGGTTGGCAGCAGAGGTGGGTTCCTACTGGTTTGGACCGATTCAGACCGGTTCTATAGAGTAGGTAGTAAGCATCTGGTGACGCTACGGAACCAGTTCTGGTCTGTGGATGCCGCCATCTTTTTTTGGGAATTTTTTTTTGGGGGGGAATTTTTTTTTTTTAAATTTCCAGGTTTTTCTTCTTCTGCGCAACAGTGAGGCAGAGGAACAGCTGGAGCCTGTTCCCAGTGTGCGCATGTGCAGAGCTGCCAGAAAAACAAGAACAACTAAGAAAGCAGGGTCGACTTGGGAGTAAAGCCACACCTTGGAGGTGATGGGCTCCTCCCATAGGACATAAAAGAGGAGCGAATGGGAAGTGGGCTTTTGCAGGAAACCATTAATTCGTTCGATCGTTTCAAGAGTGGAAAGTTCTGTTCATGACTTTAAGAGACTCTGTGCCAAGTTTTACCTTGCTCTGCGTTTGGAAACTTAGTTCTCTGGCATCTTTCCAAGAGAGATAAGGTCGGTGTTGATAAATATTCCTCTGAAAGACTGTTTGCCAAGCCGTGCTGACTGTGAATGAAAGGAATTCACAGTCATGTAAACAAAAGGGTTTTTTGCCGGGACCAAGACTCCACTTGGTGCTTTTGAAGGAAGCCTACCTAGGTCAGAACAAGTCCTTCTTTTCTCTAGACTAGCTTGAGGCAGCATTAAACCCTCCCTAATTATCTTGGTTCCAGTTGCACAGCAAGGCAAGTGAGAAAAACAGGACATCTTCGTTTGTCTGGATCACTGAATGAAGACTTTCCTGATCTCCTTTCCCACCACCGTTTGTTTGCTGACTGGAGAGCCTTTGTGAACCGCAAAATTAGCAGCCTATACTTTATGCAAATTGGGATTCTTAAGAAGATCCACCCTGGGCTAAAAATCCCTGCACACACCTTCTTCTGACCAAGATAACTTCAGCTCCTGCCATACGCAAAAAAATAAATAAATAAAAATTAACAAATCAACTTCCGCTCCAAATTTTGCTTTTTAAGCTGGATTGAATTTCGGGTTGGGCCGTATGTTTGCCAAGTGGATATGACTCAGCACCTGAGGACAAGTCTCGCTGCAGTAGGAGGAACCTTACTACGTACAAAACGGAGATCATCCGTCAGTTCAAAAATAGCTTCTTTTTTATTCATGAGTCAATGGCTTCTTCGCTTCGTAATGCACTCATTAAGAGCAGGCTCCTGTTATAATCTTGCGTTTAGGATCCGTGTCGTTTGGGGAAAGTTTCTAAGGCATTTGCTTATCAACACTTATAACTGTTCGTTTCATGACTGTTTGAAGTTACAACGGCACTGGAAAAAGTGACTTATGACTGGTTTTCATACTTACAACCGTTGCAGCATCCCCAAGGTCCATGTGATCAAAATTCAGATGCTTGGCAATTGGCTCATATTTATGACGGTTGCAGTGTCCCCAGGGTCACGTGATCCCCTTTTGCGACCTTCTGACAAGCAAAATCAATGGGGAAGCCAGATTCACTTAACAACCAGGTTACTAATTTAACAATTGCAGTGATTGACTTAACAAATGTGGCAAGAAAGGTCGTAAAATGGAGCAAAAATCACTGAACAACTGTCTTGCTTAGCAATAGGAAATTTTGGCTCAATAGTGGTCGTAAGTCGAGGACTACCTATATTAGTGTGCTTTGGGGGGTGAGGCTTAACTTCTGGGAATTGTCTGGACAAATCCTTAAAGTTTTTTGGACAAGATTTCAGAAGTGGTTTGCCCTTGCCTTCTTTTTTTCAGCTGAAGATTTAAGTGCCCGAGGTCACTGTAACAGCATTGCCAAAAAAGCATTAAGAGTTTGTTAACCTAATCTTGCGTAGCTTCTTCTCTGGTAATATTGTACTGCAAACTAGGGCATACAAAACTTTTGCTAGACCAATTCTTCAATACAGCTCAACTGTCTGGAACCCGCACTGCATATCAGACATTAATACAATTGAACGAGTCCAGATATATTTCACGAGAAGAGTCCTCCGCTCCTCTACTTGCAACAGAATACCTTATGCCACCAGACTTGAAATTTTAGGCATAGACAACTTAGAACTTCGCTGTCTTCAATACGACCTAAGCATAGTACATAAAATTATCTGCTACAATGTCCTACCTGTCAACGACTACTTCAGCTTCAACCAAAACAATACACGATTACAAACTTAATGTAAACCGCTCCAAACTCAATTGCAGAAAATATTACTTCAGCAACAGAGTGGTCAATGCCTGGAATGCGTTACCTGACTCTGTGGTTTCTTCCCCAAACCCCAAAAACTTTAACCTTAGACTGTCTACTGTAGACCTCACCCCATTCCTAAGAGGTCTTTAAGGGGCGTACATAAGCACACCAGTGTGCTTCCATCCCTGTCCTATTGTTCCCTTTTTATTTGTACCCTTTTAATGTATTCATCATCTTGTCTATACTTGTATCTATTTTCTAATAGATGCTTGATGAAAATAAATAATAAAAAAAACACATACATTCAATTCTTTCTGTTAAGAGCAACCTTTATAATTCTGTCATTTGAAACTCAGAGTCTGAAAAAACAGTGCCAAATGCAAGAAAGCTAACTGTTTTTTTCTGAATAACAAGAAGGCTATTTCTACCAAATTCTACAAGTGTGGTGGAAAAATCTGCCATGCTTCTTGTCACATGCGTTCGATTACTCATACGGATGAGCAGGGGACTAAATAGGAAATGTTGGAGAGTTTTTATTAGGAAATAGCCCTCTCTTTTAATTAGAATGTATGATAGAAAAACAAAACAAGATTGTAGCAAAAGACACACCATGATAATATGGTGACTCGCAGTGGTCCAATATACTATATTCTCTGAAATACATGAAATCAAATGCTGTTTTATTTTACAGTATAAATTCCTGAAGTTTCAGCATTAGAGGTTTTTTTTATCCCTAGCAACTGCTTCATCTATGATTTCCCCAGCCATCATTTTGCCAAAGAAGAGTACTGGGGATAGGTGGTCTATCTTTTCAATGACAGCTGAGTGATGCATGAAGATGCTGTAAATCTCTCCTGCAGAAAAGGGCCAGAGACATCCTATTAATTTCTTTCCAATATACACTGTTGTCTTGATCTTTCCTGTCCTCGTATGTACCATGTTTTGAGCCCTTCGTAATCTTTCTAAGAACAAGACACCTCCCTGAAGGACAAAATGTAATCATGGTAGATGGATCATATTTAACAGTTTTTGCTGCTTTGTTATATTCTCATTTTTAAAATTCATTATTTAATTGATTCTTTAAAGCGAAGCACAGACCCGGAGCTGCTATTTGCTGATTGAAAAGACAGCAATCATTTTTTTTAAAGCCTAACTTCCTTACTTAAGGGTATTCTGATGGTGACATTTTTCATAATAAATGTATCATGTTTTCTTTGGGCAGCATTAAGTCACATATCACACATACACCAGACGTGGGTTCCTGCCAGTTTGGACCGGTCTGCTAGAACCATTAGCGGGAATTTTTTCCCACTCGCTGGACACGCCCCCGAACAGAGGTGGGTTCTGAATTTTCTTACTGACGATTCTCTCAGCACGCGAGCAAAGCGTGTGAGCGAGTGCATGTGTGGCAGTCAAACTTGCTTCTGTGCATGCGCAGAAAATCCAAGATGGCGGCGCCCATGGAGCCACTGACAGAACTGGCTCCATGACATCACCGCGGAGTTACTACCTACTCTATAGAACTGGATAGAACCGGTAGAATCCCACCTCTGTCCCCGAACCAGTCCTCCAGCTTGAAATCCGCAAAATGTAATCGAAAATAACCCCCTGCGCATGCGCAAAGCCTCCTGTACATGCACAGACGCTCACACGTGCACTCAAAACACGCACTTCCAGCACGACCCCGAACCGGTAGGGAAGGTAAGTAGAACCCATCCGTGACATACACATACATTTTTATATTTTGGGGGTGGTGGTGGAGAAAAGTTATATCAAGATTCTACAAGCTCTGGTGAATCTGTATTAGTAAACTGAAGAAGCTCGGCTTTATCTGGGAAAAGAGATCCATTGTTCTTCCATCAAAAAACATAAATTGATTGTTAATTTCCTTGAAACCAGCTCAGCAAGGGAAAATGAAACTGCTAAGTGCATTTAGCCAGGACAATGTGATTTACTGAAACATTATTTATTTTAATTTGCTCTCCAATCTCATTTAGAGCATGTACTGCCTGTGGCTGCAGTCAGGGTATCCTAGAATACTCTGAACAAGATTAAATATCAGAATCCTTCTTAGTTCCAACTTATGGCATAGGATATACAAACTCAATACAATTATTGAGCTTAAGCCGACGTGTTAGCTGCTGCAGCTTACAAAGATCAAGTAAATAATGGAGAAAACAAGGTGACCTAGAATTAAAAGACACACAAAGACTGTCAAATTGTTTTTGTCATTGTCTGTGTAATAACCGGTAACTCAGGGAATGAAAAGAAGAACATCTTTAGAAGATACGGTGCCCCCTTTTTCTGTCACAGCATGGAATCTGGAGAAAAAAAATACACCCCAGGAAACATCAGAAATTTTTAACATTTGGCACATTGCATAGACAGATGATGGTGCCATAATTCTTTGAGGTGCAGTTCGGAAATTGTCTCTACAAAGGCAGACAATTAAAGGTCTCCAGTTTTTTTCTATTACCTGGTATTTTAACATATCCATGTTTCTCTATCCTGTCTCAGGGGCAGGGGCAATTTCTGACATTGATACAGTATCTTTTGAAGAGGCTGTGGTTTCCATCTTCTCTTCCTCATCTGCATCAGAGGTGGGTTCTGAATCTTCTTACTGCCGGTTTGTGCGGGGTTGCGCGAGCGCATGCCCGACAGTCAAAAACTAGCTTTTGCACATGCGCAGAAGCAAAATCCAAGATGGCGGCACCCACGGAGCCACCGACAGAGTCAGCTCTGTGACATCATCGCGGAGTTACTACCTACTCTATAGAACCAGATAGAACCGGTAGGAACCCACTTGTGATCTGCATGGCTGCTAGCTATTTCAGGCTTACCTTATGCCTGAACCCATTGACTGCTCTCCCTGACGCAGCAATATCTCAGCAGGCAGATAGACACATAGACTGAAATTGACTTTTTCTGTCACCTAGCTGGCAAGCAAAATTATTTTTTTAAAATATCACTAAATGCTTATATTGCATGGAATCTATCTCAATCTATAGGGTTTTATTTCCATGATTTTTCTGGAACTCAGACCACAATTCTATTCTATTCGAAGACAGTTCCTTTGCCTCTGGCTGTTGCATCCTTTGTTTTTGTAAATGCTGGGTTAAAATGTAGCTGTACAGATATTTAAGAATTTGATTGCCTTGTGAAAACACTGGTCATATGATTTCTCATTTATGTACTAGCAGTGGCTTTGATGTTTCTGGGCATATAACTAACCATTCATTTGTCAGAAAGAATTCCATTAAGAGACGTCTTTCTTCAAAGCTAATTTAGCTGCAAACATGATCACTCCATCCCAGGAAGAAGGTTGTTTGGTGTGTGTGTGTGTGTGTGTGTGTGTGTGTGAAAAAAGAGAATAGGAGACAGAATGAAGGAGATGGAGGGAAGGAGGGAAGGAGGGATGGAGGAAGGGTTAGGGTTAGGGTCAGGGGTG
>JANHFT010007035.1:44903-61941 GCA_032467955.1 Pseudoxenodon macrops | reverse complement strand
AAAAAAACGGAAGGACAGGGGAACATTGGAAAAAGTAAAAAGAACTTTAAAAGAAAATTTAAGCTTTAAAACTTTAAAAGAACTTTAAAAGAAGAATTTTGGAGTATAAAACTGTTGGATTAAAAGAGGAGGAAGAAATTTTGAAAGAAGATAAAACTTATAGAATTGTATAAAATTAGGAAATTAAGGGAAAGTAATTTGTTGGGGGAAGAATTATTAATTTTTGGGATTAAAATGTAAAAGTACCTGTTGAGATATATGTATGATGTGTGTATTGGGCAGATACAACGGACTAGAAGAATGTTAAAACTATAAAGTTGGAAAGAATGTTGAAAATTTTGTAGAACAATATAAAAGGATTTTGGAAATGATTTAAAAAAAAAAAAAAAGGAAGGAAGTACAAAGACAGCCACAGAGGGAAGGAGAATTAAAAAATAAATGAAAAGATATAAAGGATTTTTAAATAATGATTGTCAGCAAATTGTTATAGATGAAAGAGAGGGAGGCCGGAGGTGAAGAGAAGAGAAAAGACCTCTTTGCTCACAAAGAATTAACATATGTAGAATCTGATTTAAGGAAAAGTGTATACTCTGACAGGGGAGGTTGAAAGTTTCTGGAAGAAGAAAATATGAGAAAATTTGATAATGAAATATGAGGGGAGAGTGAAAATATGAGAATATTTGATAATGAAATGTAAAAAAAAAATTATGTGTAGGAATTGTGAGTTGAAAGTGTGATTTGAAAAAGAATTGAAATTGTGATTTGAAATAATTGGAAAATGTATATGGAAATGAAATTGGATAATGAAGTATGTGAAAAATAAAAAACTATTTGGAAAAAAAAAAGAGTATCCAACGCAAGGATAACAATAATAAAATCTAATAATGCAAAACATATTATACCAGCAACCAAATGCACAACTCGGTATTCTCCAATTTCCCGGCCCAGAGCCTGAGGGAAAAATCAGATGTCAATAGCCTTGTTAAAGGCCAGCAAGGAAAAGGACAACTACATTGCAAGGAAGGTGTTCTTTATAGGGGAGGTACTTTGACACAGGAAGCATATTCACTGGGTCTCATAAGGTGGTAATGTTTAATTGATGGGAATCTAAGAATCCGAATTCTGTCATATCATATTAGAAGAGTAGAGACTATTGGAATCTAATGGTCCCACAAATAACCAGGAACACTGAAGGGCTTTAGAGATTATCACCTTGAATGATACCAGAAGCCCATCAGTAACCAGTGCAGCTCATGGACATTTAAAGATATGTCCATAACTATTCATGCCACTGCATTCTAACCACCCATCCCCAATCCAGGAATAGCTGTAATTGGTGCAAAAGATGGATTGTGCAAAGGTCATCTAGTCACAGCTGCTACTTGCTCTTCCAGCAGGATCCACATCTGAATTGTGCACCATTTACATCAGGATTAGTGCCATTCCATCCAGAATTTTTGATGAAAGGTTTCAGAGATTGTTGGCATCAGAACCTGCAGCTTTGTCTTGCTGTGGTTGAGACTAAGCCTGTTCCTTCCCATCCAGATGTTCATAGCCTCCAAAAACTTGAGGAAGACTTTAGCAGCATTGCTTGGTCAATCTGGGCTGAGATATATAACTGGATATTAAAAGCATATGGATACCAGCTCCTTGCTGCTGGATAGCCTTGCCAAAAGCTTTTTCCTCCTACCATCTCAATTAGATCTCGCCCCAGAGGAAGGAGGAAAACTACTGCAACTCTGTCTGCAGAGCTACTGAGCTAACCCTAAGTCCCTGACCCCATCAAGAAGGATACCATGATTGATGGTATCAAAAATCTCCAAGAGATCAAGAGGGATCAGTACAGATGCACTACCATCAATGCAATGTCCAGGGCTGAATACTGACTAAAATGGGTTCAAATAACCCAATTCATCCCTTGGAAACTGCAGTCCAACTATCTCCCTGGGAATAACCCAAAAGCATGGTTTCAGCAAATCCTACCTGTGATGATTTCTTAAGCAGGAAACAGAATACTACCTCTTCAAGAATGAATTTGCCCCCATTTGAACAAAGACAACTGAAGTAGGACAATTCCTGAGCACATTCTTGGTTGATGCTCCTGCCCTAACATCCTGGGCTCATAGGGAGTATTAGATCACTCCAGGGCAATTATGGTGTAAGTCCTTTAGAGACATGGTTCCTTTGAAATCCAAAAGTCTCAAATCATTAATTGCTGGAAACCAAGAGAGTGTTGTTTTTTTCTGCCTGGGATCATGAGAAGCAGATGTAGACAATATGCTTTCCAAGGAGCCATGGGAGCTGGCAATCTTAGTAAGAAGCTGGAGAAGCAAGTAGAAAGCTACTGCCAGCGTAGTTTGTGCACCAAATCAAGCCCCTTGTATATATGCTAGTTCTGGCCAATCTCAGCAATCACAAAGTTCTTCTATGTGAAGACTCAAAAGCAGCTCCATACATCTGGGACCCCATGCCAGAGGCTTCCAGCTGCAAGGTAATACAATGTTATATTTGAAAAAGGTGAAGCAATGCAGAATTTCTTTCTGGGCAGACGCTTTTCCCTGAGCCTTCTGGTTTGATATTGAAACAAATTCATAGTCTCTCTCTCTCTCTCTCTCTCTCTCTCTCTCTCTCTCTCTCTCCCCCTCTCTCTCTGTATTTGCTTCTTCCCTTCTGTAGTGCAGGTGCAAAGCTCCCAGCTGCATGTGTACTTTCTATTATTTCAATGTATGTGTATTTATTTCCCTTCCTTTTATGTGGAGTGAAAGGATTGGGGTTACCTCACAGAGTCTAAGAGAACAATAAGTTCTGATTTCTGTGCCATCCTCTCCAAAAAATATGCATTTTGTTTAGAACTTGCCCATTCTTCCCCATTTCAGTTGCTCCTCCAATCTGCAGATCTGATTAAAGGCACTGGGGACAATGCCTGGTGCAGAACTGTGGACACTTTATCGTGCCACCTTCAGGACTTGGGAGCCAGACAGCTTCACTCCGTTCCAAATTTCCAGAAGGGTGTGTGTGTGTGTTGTTGTTAAATGAATACACCAGAAAGGTACTGAAAACCTGGACTGAGGCAAGGTACCAATTTATTTCATTTCTTTTCTGGATGGAGTACAGCTAGGGGGCTGTTGCTGCTGCTGCTGCTGTTGCTCAGGTCTTGCAAATATACAGGTCAGGGCACTGACTAAAATGTCCTTTTTTCCAGGCTTCTATCGGCCAACTGGAGAGCGAGCACTGATTGGCCCACTGCATTACCAGTGCTTTGAGGCACTGCAAGACAGACAGGTCTGTTTCAAACTGTCTGAATAGGATCGATAAGCAGAAAAGAAGTGCCCATAATGGCTGTTCTTTCTTATCTTTTCTTGTACCCACAGAGGGTCCTGCTATCCAAAAATATCTGGTTTGGGAATCACAACCAGTTCTGGCAGTGACTGGTGCACACCAGACAAGAAGATTGAATTTTGAATTAGGCTTAGCCCCAGAAAGCTTATGGATTCTTTTATTTCTAAGTATGAGCACAGACATCCCTGAATGTTCAAAGGCCTAAGAATTAATTGCAGAGAATATAATGCAGATTTTCTATGTCGGTTTACTTTGGCTGCTTGTCCCACCCTGTCCTTGTAGATGTCGCTAAGGGATATGTGTGCTGATAAACAAGACATTACAGCGTCACTGTCCCCTTTTTCAAACATGCAAAGCATCTGAACAGGACCCTCTCACCTGCAGGGTTTTGCAAAGAATTCACACATTTTTCAAAATATCAGCTTATGGAATGCACTTCCACCTATCAACACTTACATTATAATCCTTTTTTTTTTTAAACACACTGTGGCAGGCAAAGATTGTTATCCACATATTGCAAGTGGAGAAGGGGAAATTGAGGACCAAAAGAATAATACCTGCACCTTCAGGTGTGTTGGGATTTCGGCTCCCAGAATTCCCAGCCATGGTGGCTAGGCATTCTGGAAATCTAACATCTAAAAGACACTGAGCTGAAAAAGATGTTAAAGCACCTGGCCTGTGTAACAAGACAGCTCTAGCAAACAATAGGTCATATTCTTAAGCCCGGATGGGCAACAATGGTTTCAAAGGATGCTGGGATAGCCTTTTTTTAACAAACCAATGGAACCACAACAAATTCATGCTCTACCCTTCCCTGAATTGTGGCTTCCCTCTCCCAAATTCCCTATTTGGATATTTGACTTTCAGAATAATTCCGATACTCTTGCCGCTTGGCTAGGAGAAAAGTGTTTGGGAATGAAGCTACCTACAGACAAACGATGCTGGTGTAGAGCAGAGGACAGCAACCTGTGGCTCTGGAGCCACATGTGGCTCTTTCATCCCTCTGCTGCGGCTCCCTGTTGCCAGTCAGATCCACAATTGATAGGGCTTTCAGTTAGGATAGGTAGAGGAAAAAGGACGCTGTGCTAGGAGGAGACTCCATGGTGGGGGAACCGGATTTCCAGTTGGCAGAGGAAAAAGGACGCCGTGCTAGGAGAAGACTCTATGGTGGGGGAACCTAACTTCCGGTTGGCTCCAGAATTGAAGTGGGGCTTCAGATTAGAACCTTTGTGGCTCTTTGAGTGTTTAAGGTTGCCGATCCTTGGTGTAGAGGTTAAAACTCCCAGAAACTGGGAGACCCTGAGTTCTAGTCTTGCCTTAGGCACAAAACTAGTTGGGTGACTTTGGGCTAGTCATTTTCTGTCTCTCAGTTCCAGGAAGGAGGAAACCACTTCTGAAATCTTGCTAATAAAATTGCAAGGACTTGTCCAAGAGGTTATCCGGAGTCGAGACTGATTTGAAAGCAACCCCCACCTTCAAAGGGAGATAAACTTGGTGAGGGACAAAACTACAGCCTATTCCTGTCCTCAGATATCCTCCTTTTTAATTTCTTACCTTCGTATGCACAGTTCCACACTTAACTGTTGAAGACTAGATTTAACTATAGAGATCTGCTTAAGAGCCTTGCTATACTTGCAACTGTCTGATCTGAGAGCGGAGGCTACACATTTGTGTCAAGGACTTTCTAGCCCACATGATGACATCTCACCACCCATATCCCTTTGCTGACAGGAGGTTTTATTGCAGTTGTAATAAAAGCGCCATTGTTCTTCCAATCCTAGCAGTCTTTTCCTTTGCATTAGACATGTCCGAACCTATCCTTAGGCTCAAGATTAATCCCCTCCAAAAACAAAGATGACAGCTGAGGTCAGACAATGTTGGCAGAAAGCGCATGTGTGCAGTGTGGATGAAGAAGAAGGGGGGAAAATCCCCAGGAAGCTTCACGTGTTCCCCAAGCTAAAATGATTGTTGCAAAGAGCAGATGGCTGGGTGGGTTGTTTTTTTTTATGGCTGCATTAATAACTGTTGGCAAGAGAACCAAAACCTCACCCGGCCCCAGCACACATGTGAAGGCAGGGAATACACAGTGCTAGTGTGTGCCAAAATGCAGTATCTTAGCTTTTGAACAAAAAAAGGGGGAGGGGGAGACTACAGAGCTATTGTTTGCTTGGCATCTGAGGTCACTTTGAAAGCCGGAAAGGAACCTGCCAGAAGTACCCCTGGGTGGCATTACTTGAGGGTTAAAATTCTCACTGTTGGCAATAACAAGCAGGTCACTATGTAGATGGGTGCTGCTGTGTCTTAGAACTGTTTGCTTGACAAAGATTGAAACTGGGGACAGGGGCTAAAGTGTTTCTTTCCCAGAGATATAAGCAGCGTAACCTGGAATGCTGCAAAAATACAATTTCTCACTATTTATTGTATCTGAAGAGCTCATATTTTGTTGTGCAACAGAAAACAAGGCACATTTCTGGAGTGTTGAGGTGTGTGTGTGTGTTTCAAGTATTTTTATAGGAATTCAATAATGTTCAATAATTGGCTTTACTATGTGGCTGTTCCTATCTGTTCTTTGTCAATTAGTGGGATTTTTGCTTGTATGCGTTATTTGTTTCTAAGGCGGAACTACCGGTACGTACTGCAGGATTATGCCGCTGAAATGGGGTGGAAAAAAATGGCAATTTGGGTGGCACAATTTTTCTGCTGCAATGTAAGGCTTTCAAGTAAGTACATCACCTACTTTATCTGGAGAAAAAAGTCAGCTCCAATGACATCAGTCATTAGCTGTCCATACCCCTCTGCTTCTTAGAAGCCGGCCAAGAAAATGTAATTCCTGACCACAAATGTTTGCCCACCTCTCAGCTTAGTATTTTGTGTGAGCCATCCGTGGCTAATTCAATAAACTGGTTTAAAAAGCTAACGTTTAGCATAATTCCCTATCAAAATTCCTCCTCTGAACTAATCTTTGCCATGCATTTTTCTTATGTGGAACAGGATTTAGATCATGAAAATAGTCTACCGCTATTTATTTCATTATCAGCTGCTTTGTTTGATGCAATACACTCCTGGATTAGATGACAGTCTACTTTGGGGGCGGGGGAATCCCGATAAGTCACCTTTTGGGTTGAGCAAGTCACAACCATTGCAGGCATCTGCAAGCAGGGTCCCAGAGGTCCAGGGCCAATGGCTTTGTTAAAGCTGACAGATGCCTCCCATGCATTTTCATCAAAGGGAAACTTGGCTCCCTTTTAGAGCTCCTCCCTTTTCCATTTCTGATTCCAGCTGTTTCCAGGCTAAAATCTGGCACACTCTCTCCAAAGAAAGGAGGGATCTTGCTTTGGGATTCCAAATGTGCAATGCTCCATGTGCTTAAAAAAACAACAACCACCCCCAACATTGTTGAGCAATTTTTGAGAAGTTTACTCCATCTGGTTCATATAGAATTGGAACTGACATAGGAACTATGGCAAAATTCAGACTGCTTGTTTAGCAAAATCAGAGTCAGTCTCATTCCGTTCTCAAGCAACGGCCTGGAAAAATAAGCACTTCCTTCCATTCTCTCTGCTCTACTCCATTCTACCTGGCTCCCTCCCTGTTTCATGGTTCTTAAGCACGTGATGTCATTCTGCTTCCATCTGAGCCTCTTTACCGTTCAATCCTAGATTTCAATTCAGAATAAGTCCTGCTGAGTTTAACAAGTATCACTCCCTCCCAGAGAAATCCGTGGAGGATTTCATCCTTACTTGCCATATTTAGTAAATTGCCTTTTTGCAAATGAACAGCAGCTGGTTGTACAAGAGGGGAAGATGGAAACATTTTGACCTGCTCAGATTTCTGTTTCTCATTACATTGCTTTGCAGCAGCCGATGGGTTGTCTAAACTGTGAGAATAGGACTGAGATTACCAATCAGAAGCAAGGCTCCATTTTCTTACTATGATCAATCAGGGGGCTCTTTACTCCTTCCTGGATTGGTTCACAGATTGGCCCTGTTTGTCTGACAGAAGCTTAATCCAGCATCCAAGTTCAAAAGAAGAAAAGGCTCTCACCACCCTTGTTGTTGAAAAGGGAGAAATTCCATTAACAGGACTTGGAAGCTACTCCCTAATATTCTGGAAGCACAGGGGTCAGGAAAACTCTTCCATGACTATACTTGAGTGCTACTCAAAGTACAAACATGTCCCTTAAAAATGGCAGATTAGTTCTATCATAAATACCACCTCCTCTTCAGTAGTGAAGATGAGCTAGGGATGGTGTTAAATCCTAAAGTGCTCTGAATTTATCTGATCTCTCAGGGAACTCAGAATATGTCCCATTGATAATAATGCAAAATAATTTCCACAAATTAGCATTCCTCAGGCAGGGAGGCAAAGAGTATTAAGTTCATGAGTCAACACAATGGTGGGTATCTCTATGGATGTAGTATGTAGACGTCTAGTACGTCAGGAAATCCCAGTGTGCTTTTAGCTAATTGGCTAGCTAAAATTCCCTAACCCTAATTTTTCTTGTATAAAATTTCCCTCAAGGTAGTTACAAAATAAAAGAAAAATTAAGAAGACAATATTAAAACTATAGAATAAATACATTTGGAGCACCTTTACCAAAACTAACATAAATTACTTAATGAGATCAAGGACCCTTACTGCTACCGTAGTAGAATTCAGTTAGACTTCCCTTGGTAGGGAGTTCCAGGTCCTGGGAAGTTCCTTGAACTTTGCTTAATAATTACACAGCAGTAAGAATCTTTTCTAAAAGTCTTAAAATCTGGCTTGTATAGGAGAATATCTCAGGTTGACTAAAGTTAAGCATTCAGGTGAAGGCTAATCAATAGGGCTGAAACCAAATCCAGATACAACTATATTGATCAGAGACGTTCCATTTTATGTGAATTAAGTTTCAGTTTGCTGTTATTCTACCAAAGGCACAAATTCATTTAAAACTTAAGTTATTTGCATTTGCCTGGAAAGAAGAAACAGCATGTTCCTGACATTTTGGGAATACTGCAAACACAGGCATTCACTGAACAATTTTAGAAGATGGAATGGATTTGATGACACCTTTATATATTACAGTGTGATGGATATGGAAAACAATACTAATGGATTTCACATTGTGGGATTAAAAACCTACCTTCCCTTTTTCTCTACTCAGAAAATGTTTTGCTTTGGGGAGCAAGAGATGCTAAAGAGCAAAGTGACAATATGCTAGCATTCCAACTTGATGTCCTTCAAATGTATTAGCCCACAAAACAGACTGCCTTGGATTTTCATTCTTTGGAAGGGTTTAAACAAAGGCTGGGTGGCAGTCTGTTGGGGTTTTGCATTCCTCCAAGGTCCCTTCCACCATTTACATTTTATGATTCTAAGAACATCTGTTATCCTTAACCAGCACTGTGCCTGGATGATATCAGGCTGGAAACTCCCATTTATAACATGTCAAGTACAGCATACATTAACCCTAATGCAGGCTCATGTAGCACACTTCTCTATATTTCTGGAGAAGGGTATTTTTTTCCCTCTCATTGCTTCATACCACTACAAAGCTCTTGTGCCAAGCTAGCTGAAACCCCAAAGAAAAGCAAAATAGAACTACAACCCAAAATTTTGTCAGATCAAATTTAATCTCTTCATTTAGAATGGTCAAACAACCAAACTGAATCCTGTCCAGACAACCACTGACTCTCCATCTCACCAGTCATTTTGAAAGTGGCAGCAATTTAACATTTAACCCTGGCCACAGATATGGCCACCTTCTTAACCCATCCAGTTTTACTGTCATTCTGATACTTTAAAGTGGACAGCCTGCTGTTTTTCAGTAAACTGCAGAAAGATTGTATAAGGAATACAGGCCCCTGAAGTTTTTTTGTTGTTTTCTTTTTGTCTTCAAGAGACTCACAGAATTCCAGGCTACTGAGATAAGCCATACAGATTTATATAGATAATGTTTGTATTTTCCCAAGCTGGTCATCTAAGGTCATGTCTTTCCCAATAATTGTCCCCAAGCACAGCTTAGCTACATTGTACATAATTCCTTGCTAATTTTCTAGCTTTGAACTCTGGGGAAATTTATGGGAGGGGAGGGGAATATTTATTCATAACAGCTATCTAGAGATACACTGCTTCTGAACATGGAAGTTCTGCCTCTGTAAATTTGATATAGGGAAACGTTTTTCTTAAGGCAGGCTGTTGATTCATGAGGGAGGGAGGTTGAAGGCCACAGCAAAAGCAAACCAAGAACCATTGGACCACTTGTGAAAAATCTAGTTCCCCTCCATGCCAGTTTCTCCACTTGAAAAATCAGAAAGCATTGCAGTGTCTCCCACAATAAGAGTATAACATGGGGAATCTTCCCTTGCTTCACACATAAAAGGAAGCCTGCTCAGAGTTATCAGTCATCAAGACTACATGGACACATCCATGGATTTTTCTTGGTAACAGAAAGAGCCAATTTGGTCTAGGGATTAGGGCATCAGGCTAGAAAGCCGGAGATCATGAGTTCACGTATCGCCTTAGCCATAAAAGCTAGCTGGGTGACTTTGGGCCAGTCACTCATTCTCAGCTCAACCCACTTCACAAGGTTGTTGTCATGGACAAAATAGGAGGAGGAAAATACGTTGGATGTTTGCTACCTTGGGTTGATTGTAAAAATAAAGATGGGTAAACAAACAAACAGCATGGAAAGAATTTGCTTCTGTCATTTTTAGGGATATTTGCAGCTATTCATTTGAGTTTGCAAACAGGTATGTCTTACTGGATTCCCAAGCACTAACTAGGATCTGCCCCTGTTTAGCAGTCACCTGATCATAGGTCTGTGTACAGCCTGTGTATAGTACAGTTATTTTGTTCATCCAAAGTATTTTTAATCTATCTCTACATTAGGCACATTAGGGTCTTTTTGTAGTGAATAAGTATGGCCTAGATCAAAGATTTGAAACTCTTCACGTAGAAACAGTTGTCAATTTTCTCGACATCAAAGATGCTTAGGGTACTTCCAGACCCAAAACCCAAAAGTAGAGAAGCTGAAGTGGAAGAAATCCAAGCTATTTTAGCCTTCAGTCACAAACTTTCTTAAAGAAATATAGGCAGGGGCCTTTTAATCTGAGGACATTTTTCTTAGCCCAACAGCACTCTTATTTCTCAAAAAAGTAGGCTTGCTGTAATTAACCTGGAAGAGAGTCATAATTTATTGTTGTCATTTTAATTTTACTTATTCTAAGAGGTTTTCTT
The DNA here is from genome assembly GCA_032467955.1 of Pseudoxenodon macrops. Taxonomy (NCBI): domain Eukaryota; kingdom Metazoa; phylum Chordata; class Lepidosauria; order Squamata; family Pseudoxenodontidae; genus Pseudoxenodon; species Pseudoxenodon macrops. Next base: position 51,381 of record JANHFT010007035.1, on the reverse strand, counting down.
TGTTCAGTTGCAACTCTGTTGATTTTGTTTACCTCTCATGTGGAAGTAGTTTCTAGGTCATATTGTAATTAGATTCCTTTGCAGCTCCCCTTATACTTTATTCATAACAACCCAACTTTGACCTTAATCCAAATCAATAACCTTTAAATCAGGGGTGTCCTACCTTGGGAACCTTAAGGCCTGTGGACTTTAACTCCCAAAATTCCCCAGCTAGCATGTACAGTGGAACCTCGGTTCACGAACACCTCAGTCCACAATCAGTTCCCGAACAAAAAATCCGCTAAAAGTATGCCTCTGTTCACGACCATATCTTCGGTTCACGATCAAACACAGCTGAGGCGATTTTCTCTGCCGCACCTATTTCCCCTTCGGTGCCATTTTTTGTGTCTACGCATGCGCAGTCAGTCTTGCTTCCGTTCACGACCAAATTGGATGCCGACCGAAGTCCTGGAACAGATTATGGTCGTGAATAGAGGTTCCATTGTAGAAGTTCACAAGTCTTAAAGTTGCCAATATTGGACACCCCTGGTTTAGATAAAAACTATGGGTCACAGTATAACCAGGGATATTTTGGTGGTGGTGTCCATCATAACTGGAAGATAGCAGGTTAGGAAACCCTTCTCTGCCTTACAAAAAAAATGTTTTATTCCACAACTGGGGGGAAATGTTCAAATCAAAGATAATCTTCATCCAGGTGTTTTCCAAGCATATTGTATCATCCATAACCAGCAGAATCATGAACCTGGGAGTGACAGCTAAGGTAACCATTTGTAACAGGCAGATGAAGATAAACTGAAAGCAATTTGGGGGGTAAAATCTATTAGCATTATTAGTGCTGTTTCGCTTTAACAATTTACATTCCTAGATTTCAGCACATGCACAAATCAGAAAGTCAATTATAGCATGAGCAGCTAAACCTATTTTGGTCGAATGACATATACTCTTAGTAATTGGGTGGACCCTTTTATTTCCTCAGTATCCTTGGTCATTTCCACAGAAGAGACTCCACCTTTCCCATAGTTATTGTTAGCCTCTTTTTTCCCATATTCACAGTTGAATAAGAAACCTGGCTGAGAATTCTTACTATAACAGCTTAGCCCACTTCTCATTGAAGTGATTAACTAATATTCTATTACAGATGGGACCCTGCATGAAGTTCCAGATCTCAACATTTTTAATTAATCAATAAGGCAATCCTGAGAAATCCAGCTAACCTCTCCTGCACCATTATTAAACAAGACAATAACACAAAAGCAGAACATTAGAAGCAAACAATTGTACTATAAACCATTTCCTTTTCTCCTCCAAAAACAAGAATGGGACTAAAGATGTAAATTACCTGCAAGTATCCTTTCATTCAACCCTCACGTTTCAAAGCTAGTAAAATGGCAAATGGGTACATTAAAACATCTTGCATTTACCTAATTATGTACGTGTTTTTTTTAAGTAACCCTCCACAATATCAAACTTTTAGTACAGCTTTCCCCATACAGGTGCTGCCCAGATGTTTTGGATTACAAACTCAACTCAATTCCCAGTCAATCTGTCCATTATCATGGTGGAATAAGAAGATTTCTGGGCATGATCCCGTGTGGCATGATATTCTGCCTTTAACCAAAGCAGCAACCATCCAACTTTTCTTTCTTTCCTGCTGTTAGGGAAGAGTGTAAGCAAATTACTGGCTCAATTTGTAATAGAAAACATTTTGCTTATATTAAATTACTCCTCCTTTCCATTAGGATATTCCATCAATAGATTGCTAGAATGAAAAATATGCAATACCACTTTCTTTTTCTACCTAAAACCAAAGGCACCAATTAAAGATACATAGCAGGTTACTTATAACTTTTTGTTCTATACAGATAGAAAATATTTTACAAACATGACATAAACAGCCAATTACACATACTCAATATTCTAAGGCTTGAAATTTATTCTATTCTTATGGTTGCCACTCAGTTTTCAATCTAATTGCCCCTTTAATGGTGGTCTGGCATATAAAGATGCAGAAAAAGGGATGGAAGCTTGGGGGGGAAAACAGTGAAGCTAAAATGTTATTTTGTAATTAATGTGTCTAGCTTCAGTATAGGAGCTATGAAGAGGGGAAACCAAAATTATACAGGGCTAACCTACCTTGACTGTCAGTCAAAATTATTACTCTCTCAAATCTGAGTTAGTTTCAATGGCACAAATTATATTGAAATCAATGAGTCTTGAGCCATGGCTTACTTAATAAAACCCTATTAGTCTCTTCTGTCTACATTTTTTCCTCATAATTTTTACTTTTTACAATAGCAAAAACAAATACAAACTAAATTCAGACAAATATAGAGAATATTGAGTGCAAAGAAAAAGTATATAAAGTGGCTTCCGATCTTCATCACAAGTATAAACAAATTTGAAAACTCTTTACTCCCCTCATAAGGATACAAATAATTCTTATTGCCTTAATCCCTTATTTCTACACAGATCCATAAATCACCAACTTTTCAGTCAGTCTCAGCAAGTCAATAAATGTTTACTGTCCACACTTTGACTCATCTCTCTAGTCCCTGTGCCCAACTATAGTAAAACATAAGTGCATTTACAGATTATTTAGGCAGTTGTTGAATTGTCTTTTTGTGAACTTAAGTTGTGAAGGGGTCAAAGAAACACAGCCAAGAATAGCCTACATCTCACATAACTTCAAAGTTGCCATGGCAATGAGACACCGTGTTAGTCTAGGAAACCATTTCAGGTGGAGGTTCACGTGAAAGGATATTTCCCTTGGAGATATATTTCTGCTCAAAAGAAAAATGCTAGAAAGCATGCCTAATTTTCTAACAGTTCTGATTTTATTCTTTGTAATGAATAAATAAATAAAAATGAAATGTTCCTGAGATAGTTCCAAACTAGTGTTTGCCTATTTTTTCTATAAAGCAAGCATACTCAAAACAAGCACTCATTTCAAGGTACATAGTTCAGGGAAGTGTAAAACTTTTCTAAGTTGTGAGAATGGAATGTATGTCGCTGAGGAAGCCTAGGAGGTAGTTTTACAAAGGTTCAATTCCCTCAAGCAGAAGTGAAGATTAGTATGAACAGTATTCACCCTTTCAACTTAGATAAGACAAAGCTTCTTCATTAGTCACATTTAGGATGATGCTGACAGCCTGCCTTGTGCCTGGTCAAGAGGTGTTCTAAGTTTGCAACTCTCAGACAGGCTTCCTCAGATATCCTAAGTGGGAGAATGTTTATGCTTTCCTTTGAGTAAAGCTGTCCATGGTACCAACCTGGCCTTCATCCATATGTTATGCCAGATATCAAGAAAGGGTAGCATTCTCTTGATATAAGTGAGAAATTAGCTGAGGAATTCTGAAGTCCACAAGTCTTAAAGTTGCAAGGTTGGAGACTCCTGCCATAAGGGACTTTTGAGCTGTGGGTGGGGAATTCTGGGAGCTGAAGTCCACATATTTTCAGGCTGCTAGGATTGCAAAACATTACTTTGGAGTACCAGACTCTTCATGGACAGGGGTATCCAAAATAGCTTCTAATCAAAGTCAGATATAATTCCATCACAAGGTGATTACTTGCATGTAATGAAGGCTTACCAGCAAAGAAATTTATCACATTACACTTTGAGGTAGGCAATTCAATCAGCTTCAATTATGGCTCCTGAAACATAATTCACATGCTAAGTTTTCCCTTGCAAAATGGCTAAGTCAAGGACTATCATTTTCCAACTCCCATCCTAAATTATCCTTTAGAAAAGAGTTTCATCCTAAATTGCCCTTTCTTAGCTTGATGCGGTCTCCTGATATGTGGGTGTCATCAATCCAATCAGCATGGAGAAGTTTGCTCTAAGCATCTGCTCCCAATCCTTGTCCAACCCCCCATCCCAGAAATTACAGAAACACATGTATAATATAACAATGTCAAAATATTTTAATACGTGTCACACACGCAGTTACATTTTCATACAAAACACAACCAGAGAAAAAGCTTACTGTACAAAACATCCATTAAGACCCACTTTTCATTCAACGGCCTTTATATAACAAAGACCAGGAGCAATAAAAGTCCCAGAGAACTCCATAGATTTAACACACCTCAGCACCCCTCCTCATCAACACAGCCTTATAGCAGGGTGAAAAAGCTCTCCCCTTCGGTCCCAAATGTCTTTTGAAGACTTTTGCAACTCACAGAACATGCTAGGCGTGGTAGGATAACAAGAGGTTTACTCTAACCTTCCCAAAAGCTTGGAGGTGGAGAGAAAGGGAATTTCTGAGCAGGTGGAAACAAGCTGAAATACTTTCATGCAGAATGAGACACTAGTCACCAAGGGCATCCAGAAAAGAAGTGTGAAGGGCAGCTGGGGTTGCTCTGATTGAGTCTCATCACCATACACAGCTTCTCCTTGAGGAGGAGAGCGCCTGGAGCGATGTGTCCCCATTCCTATCTGACGGGGCCCCAAACGCGCCTAGTCCCTCCAGCGTCTGAATCAAAGCGGTCCCATATTGTGTCGCCGGGATCAGTTGGGGAGGAAGGAAAAGTTCAGAAAGCCACAATCGCCGTACTCCAAGGGTTGAGGTTTCGCAGCACCGATTCGTCGCAACAGATTTGGCCGGGCTCTGCCTCAGCCCCTCCTGCCCCCTCCTCTTTCTCTTGCCGCCTTCCCCGCTGATTGCTGCCCTCCCTCTCGCCCCCGCAGGATTTTTTGCTGAGTAGTCCCGAGAAACTGGAGCCGAAGATGCTGATGAGATTGGCCACATTGCCCGTCTCCATGTTCTCCTCCTCCTCCTCCCTGCGGACCTTTTTCAGCGGAGAGCTGCCGGGAGACGTTTCCTCGGTCCCGCCATCGGGATGATGCAGAACAGCGTTTCGCTTTCTGGAGCAGTCAAGGGCAGGAGCAGCCTCGGCCGGCCGTTTGCCAGCTTCGCTCACGAAAGAGGAGCAGCAGCAGCCGCAGCAGCGTGGCAACCGCTGAACTTCCCAGTCCGACAGCGGGAGCTTCCGGCACCAGGGAGAAGTCCGGGGATCAGACGGCAACATCGCCCTGGCCGGCGGCAGAAAAGCGCGAGGAGGAGGAGGAGGAGAAGAGAAGAAGGGCAGCGGCGGGCGCCCTCCTTCCTCCCCACCGTCTCGGAGGGGATTCAGCGCAGCGGCTGCCGGCGAGGGAGGAGTAGCAGCGAGAGGAGGCGAAGGGGAGCAATCGAGTTCACTTAGGTAGACTTGGCGGGCGCTGCGCAGGACAAGCGACACGAGAAGATTTTTGTGCAATTTCACGCCGCCGCGTTGACCTCGCGCGCTGTACATCTTGCCTAGGGAGATGCTGACGATACGGTGAGCTTCCAGCTTGCACTCCATGCCGCCTTTCTGCCGGTGCGTGGCAGGCAAACTTCACGGGGAATATGCCGCCGGCGGACACCCACTTCAACGGAGAGGCGAAGGAAGCCCTCCCTGAAAATACGTGGTGCTCGTGCACACGCACGAAACTCGGAGGGGGGTTTCTTGTTTTTTAAATTAAGCCGGAGCAAATCACGGCGACATCGCGACGCAGAATCAACCCGCTTACATTCCACCGCCGCCGAATGCAAGCCTGTTCGGGACGCGCGCTTTTTATATCGCCCCTCTGCGTTCCGACCAATCAGAACCCCCGGCCGTACCCGCCGCGCTTGAATCGTCTTTCCGCCAACCCCAGCGAGGCTCCGGCGCGCGCCTCCTTTTTGCGCGCGCCTACCCCCGACCTTCGGCCAATGAGGAAGGTTGCAAGGAAAAGGTTCCAGCACTGTCTGGCTGCTTTTAAAAGAGCAACGCTAAAACCCTCGTGGGTTCTTGAGAGATTTTGCGGTTCGCTTCCGTGGGGAATTGTGGCAACCGGGGTTTAGCTGGACACGAGGGTTCCGACCTTTATCTTGGCGACAAAAGCAAAACTCTTCGTCACCTTAAGAGTTATTTAATTTCATGCATTGATTTGCACGGTTGTTTTTTTTCCAGTTAGGCACAAACACACTGAACAGAATTTGTTTAACACTAAAGCGGCATGGACGGACAGTTTAGGACAAAACTGTAAAAATTGCAGAATGATTATTGAAGAGTTTGCCACAAAGCTAGCAGAATATTCCTTTATTCTGCTTACTTTTTCATGTTAGTCCGACCTTCGACAGTTTCCCTCCTCCCAGGTTTTCGCTCTAAAGCTGCCTTGTGAATATGGAACTGGCAAGTTAAACCTTATCTACTCACTAACACAAGAATAATAATTCCGAATGATAGTGGTTTTGCATCGTTCTAGGAAGAGCTTATTCAAAAAGCTTTGAGCAGATTTTGTTACCTAGTTATTTATTTATTTATTTATTTATTTATTAACAGAGTTGGAAGGGACCTTGTAGGTCATCTAGTCCAACCCTCTGCTCAAGCAGGAGACCCTACACCATTTTCGACAAATGGTAATCCAATCTCATCTTGAATGTCCCAAGTGTTGGAGCTCCCACAACCTCCGAAG
>JANHFT010007035.1:24804-35540 GCA_032467955.1 Pseudoxenodon macrops | reverse complement strand
AGATAAAAGCAACTAAATTTAAAACTTTCTAAATTTTAAAGGGCTATGTCTAAAAAAAAAAATCCTAACCGCCCCCAAGAAAATAAAACCCCAATTTACTATTTTTTTAAAGCAAAGAATCCCCCAGTTAACTTTTAAAAAGTTGAAGAAAGCCATGCATTTCAACCAGCCACTCAGATTCAGTCCTAAGAGCAAGGTAAGCAAGCTGGAGGGGGAGGGGCATGCGCAGAAGAAACAAAACCCGGGGGAAAAAAATTCAAAAAAAAGATGGCAGATCAGAACTGGTTCTATGACATCACCAGAGGCTTACTACCTACTCTATAGAACCGGCCTGAACCGGTAGGAACCTACCTCTATCCCCAAGGGTAACTGACAGTTACAGGGGAGTTTTCTATCTGTTCCTTTTATAATTCTTACCCAAAACACTTTAATGAATCCTGTTACCAATTTTCCAATCATCAGAGAATATTGTTGTTTCTTGTAGGAGATTGAGCTCTAGTGCAGGGTTAAACACATCATCAGGTTGGAGTTGCTATGGCCTCATAAGAGACCTAAGTCCAGCTCTCCTTGAAGCCTGTTGACTCTTATCTGGCACTAATTTGTCATGACCCTTAGTAGATCAGATTCTTGTGAATAAACTTGAAATGCTATGGTGGCTCCTGATTTCCTGTGCCTAACATGACTATTAGGACATTTCTGCTTAGGATCAACAAACAACTTTACATTGTTATCGTTCCTTCATAGCTACAGGTTTTTCTTTATTACTGTGTTTATACAAAACAGTACAGAGGTATAGATAGATTGATACAGATACATAAAAGTGAGGGACTAGGTTTACCCAGCAATAACCATTGAACTCAATCTACTGAAATATCAATATCCAGAGACTGGTTCAATATTTCCCTCATCCAGCTCAGCATTTTCCTTAAGGGGACAATACATTTTCAGCCACATAGTACATATACAGCACAATCCAACTCTTTCTTTGGTAAGGTTGCTTTTCCTTGCAGAAATTCTTCTGGCAATTTATATTTTTAGATTTACTTGTTGTCACTTCCAAATCCAACCAGCTCTTTGTTGGCATTCTAGTTCTGCTGGCCTGATCGGTTGTTCTCCCTGTCTCATGCTGAGAGCTTTTGCTCATTTATTCTCATTCTTCTTTCTGGCTGACACATGGAATTATTTCCTTCTGAGGAGAAATTCACTTGTTGATCCATAGCTGTATGCTTCAGGCAGTTTTGCCAGCAGGGCACAGAGTAAGAATACAAGCATTGTGTATTCTTTCTTTACCTCTTATTTGTGGGTAATCTTTCTGCCTCCTGTTCTTATAATTGGAGCCCATTATTCTTATCTTCTGTTAAATTTCCTATGTTGTCTCTGATTTACAATTCTTTCTTTCACTGTGTAGGTAGCCATCAGTTAATGTGCAATTATTCAGTGATTGTTAGAACTAGTACTTACAACTGGGTACCTTCCATGATCTTTGCATACATCCTTGTTCATTCTCCCCAAACCATGCAATAACCTTACATGTATAACTTCACGTTCTTGTGTAACATTGTGGCCTCTCCTTGTATACTTTTCAAGCATCCTATATGAACCTCCCTGATCACACACTGTCTTGCAATCCCTCTCCAACCCTCCCTGAGTAGTATTGCTACTTAAAGATGTGCACACATTACTATAAAGATTATGGAGGATGCATAAGGATGTGAAAGATGTGCAAGAGGAGCTTGGTTCACGGAGGGAGGGTGTGAGGATGTGGTGGTTTGTGATTGGCCAGAGTGGCATGAACATAGACTGATGGTGGGTGTACAGGTGGTAGAGAATTATTCCATCAACATTGATCTTACCTGCTGGCTTCCTCACTGGTTTTCAGGAGAAAATTTTAGGGAAGGTTGCAAACGACAATCATGGGATTTCAGGGGTGCTTGGCAACCAGTCATAAATGTGAACATGTTGTTGGGCAGCCATATCATTATCACATGATTGCAGGGGTGTTAGGACAGCCAAAACTCCAAGGACTGTTTGTAACCACCTTTTGTTCAGTGTGTTCATAACTTGGAATGGTCACTGACCAAATGGTTCTAGGTCAAGGATTACCTGTAAAGCCATGAAATATTATTTATCCTTTAAAGGGAGCATGATGGTTCAGTGGTTAAACACACTGAGCTTGTTAGCTGGAAAGCTGATAGTCCAGATTCAAGATTCGAGTGCTGCATAATGAGTTGAATTTCTGTTCCTGCCCCAGCAGCTGCCCACCTAACAGTTTGAAAGCATGTAAATGCAAGTAGATTAATAGATATCACTTCAGTGGGAAGATATAGAGTTTAGTATATAGGGCCACATGACCACAGAAAATGTCTTTGGACAACACTGGCTCCCTCAGCCAAGAAACGGAGATGAACATCACATGCTACGGTCAGACAAGACTGGACAGGGAAACCTTTACCTTTTAATATCCTTTAATATCATCTAGCACATGGAATTGCATCCAGACAACAATCAACAATTCCTAGGCCTTCTTCTATATTCCAGGCTTCAGCTTCATCTCCGCTTCTTTTATTCTTAGTATCGTATAAAACTGTCAGTCATTCTTTTGACATATTCCAAAATCCCAAAATAATTAGAATTCTTCTTCTCCCACTGGTTCCAATTTCATAACTTCATAACTATTCTATTGCACCAATGTTACAATGATCAATACTATTCTGCTGCTGCTAACTAATCACTTCTCTCCTGGTGATAGCTTCTGTTAATGGATTTGATCTTAGTAACTGCAGACACTGAAGGTTCAATGGTTCTTACTCTAGCAAGTGTGTCTATTCCTGCCCAACAATTTATTCTAAGTGTTTTCTTCTATATTGCCATCATGATTCCAGCTCACTATGGCAGTCAGTGCATTTGACAACTCAAAGTATTTAATGACTTGCTGGCTTATCCATCTCCAGCTTACTCATTTCTCCCAAATCTCTGTGACTGTAGCCACCATAATAGTATTAGTCAGAGGTGGGCTCCTACCAGTTTGGACCAGTTCTACTGAGTAGGTAGTAAGCCACTGGTGATGTCATGGAGCCAGTTCTGGTCTGTGGACACCACCATATTTTTATTTTTTTATTTTTTTGGGGGAAAAAATGTTTTGAATTTTTTTAGGTTTTTTTCTTCTGTGCATGCCCAGAAGCTGAGTTTTGGGCACTGCACATGTGTCACCATCTTGTTTTCAGCCATTTAAAAAAAATGAAATTTTTTTCTACTGTGCATGCACGCGCCCATGAGGTGTGCCTATGCAGCGCGGGAGGCAGCGAACCGGCGGCAAGATAAGTTAGAACCCACCCCTGGTATTAGTACAGCTCAATCTAATCACTCTAATTTATCTTTCATGGATATTTTAAGTTTTTATTTGTTGTTCATAAACAAACTAATATTTTAACCACATTTAATCAGTGATGCAGGGCACGTTATCTCAGCTTATAAGAAATTTCACTAAATAATTTTTATTTCTAGCTAAAAGTATTTCTCCTTTAAATGAGACCTTAGAAGACCAGAGTGCCTACCATCCCTGTCCTAATGTCCCCATGTATTCATAACCATCTCATGTACTCATTACCATGCTTATACATCTTATGTATTCACAATCACGTTTATACTTTGTCATCATATATACGCTTGACAAAATAAATAAATAAAAATAAATAAATGAAGAAAATACATAATGCCTATCTTTGTGAGCTAGTAATATACATACAATATAATGTGTCATTTGTTAACCCACCTAGTGTAAATCAGATTTGAAATTTAAAATATTTAAAATTAATCCAAATATTGCACTTGAAGAATTCAGGAATAGTGGAAATCACAGCGATTTGTCATTTTGCCATTTTCATAGGCAGCTCTTATCCCATATTTTACCATACCTCGTTCTCTCTCCCTCTTTCCCACATAGACACACAAACCAACAGACAGAGACGGTGATAATGGTATGATTATTTGGTCAATAAATATACATAGAATTTATGGCAAGTGGGCCGTGCATGTATTTTGCACCTTCTCATAAATTTTCATATAAATAGCAGTTCAGAACTTCTTATACTGCAGACTAAATTCCTTTCTCAAAAGGATTACTCTTGCTTTTAATCTTTTCAGATGAATTGAAGTCCTGTTGCTCTCAACTAATAAATTAATGTGTATTTGTAAGATAGTTTATATAAGTAGAGGGTGAAGCGTGTTAGGCAAAATATGAATGAACTTATGACTGTTGCAAGCAATTTAATAAAATCAATTACAAATAATGAATGTTTGTCTTTCATACTCCTCATGATGATACCTCAATGCTCTTTCATTAAATCTCACCACATGGAAGAAAATTCACCAGTGTGGAAGGGAAACAGATGTTTTGCTTTTCCACGGCTGCATCATCACTACTAATCCAACAGTTTCACACCATTTCACATGCCAAGTTGGGACTTTTCCTGATATTTTAAAGAAAAGAAAGAGATAAAAAAAGCATAAATCCATCTCTCCCTTGACAATCTGCCATCTAGTGCACTAGCTAATTGAAATATCTAGGAACAAGTAGGACTACTACTGTTTCTCAAGATGTTCCATTTATTAAGAGAAAAATGTATACAGACATATGTCTTTAACTCTTTCATTTTCTTTGGTGGATATTATTTGAAGTTCTAATCTTTCATATATTCCTCTTTTCTGTAATGTGGTAGCCATTACTTTAGAGCCCATCTAAATAGTCTTTTATCTCAGTATGGTGATTTTTACCCCAATGATAAAAAACTGTCTAACCAATGTGTCTGACGCTGCTTTTATTCTTATTTATTTATCTTGTGAAGATAGTTTTAAAATAGGTAGATAAATAACATTGCAAGTAGATATGGATTAGCTATATTAAACACATAAAATTAGCAACAATTGGAACCTGCAGTGACACAGGTGATAAAATAATTGGAACTTTCAAAGTCTTCCTTTCATTTGCATGAAAAAATGCATTGCTTTGTGTCTTGTTTACATATTGTTAATTACATAACATATCAGCTCCCTTTGGAATAAACCCTTCCAGAATGATACTACATAGGAACCTCGAAGTGGTGACAGCCAGATTTTATAGCATTCTGGAAGAAGAGCTTTTAGAGGTACTGAGAATTCTCCTCCACTATGTAGAAATTATGTACTGACTTAGTTTGTCTCTAACATATGAAAAAAATAACATATTCCTCAGGTGGTGATTAGGTTTCTATGCTTATTAGTCAGCAACTAGAAAGGTTCACAGTATATTGTGTCACTGACTTTGGCAATGTTAAACAGACTCCCTCAATGGAAAAATAAAAAGGAAAAATAGGCCATTAATTCTTGTTGAAAAACATGGGATATGATTTTAATGTAAAATACCCCAAAGTTCTTATTTTAACTTCAGGAAAATTATAGCATCACTCAGTGGGATAACATTTTATTACCATATTTGTCTCACTAATGAAGGAATTACTGAAGCAGTTTGGAATTACATACATATCCAAGTTCAATTACATTTAGTCATTAGGCATCTAAGGGCACTGTTCATGAACATAGGATTAATGGATTCCAAACTCTTGCCAAATTCCAGCTGAAGTGATTATTAAGCACCATCATTAATTTAAATAATAAAATCCAGAATATTTTAATTTGCTCTGTGATGTTTTGTTCAGTTACAAGTGGTAGGTGATAGCTTCCTGCTGTTTTCCTATTACAGTAGATACATTGAGGCAACTATGTGCAATTATAGCACGTAACTATGAAGTAATTTAAACTTATCAATATATGGAATTGATTTTTGATGCAGTTCTTTCACATTTTTGATACAGCCATTGATTCTCTAAATTATGTCCATTTCTTTTGCATCCTGCAGCCAGAAGCACTACAATTCAAAATTTTCCAGAGGACTTCCTTGTATGCACAATCATTAAATGCAAAGAGATAGAGAGAAATCTGCAAACATTTCATATCCCTGTCAATTGTTAATAGAAGGGCAACACTTAATACAACATATATTAATTCATTTTGCAGAGCAGCCTGTTTAGTTTCTACTGATCATTTGTAGTATTTAAAAAGTTCAATTTCATAAGGTGATCACTCTGAGAATGTCATAAGCAAATAGCAAACTTAATCCTAAGTGTGAATCCTTCCATGAAGACAAAATGGCACTTGTAGACTCAAGGAAATGTAAAGTATTTACAAAAGAAATTCTATTTTCAATAGAAAAGGGAAAGGAAGGGGAGGGAAGGAAAGGAAGAACATATTTAAATGGGAAGTAGGCTATGACTAAGAAATTTATATTGGTTGCTTAACCTAGAGCAACCATAACTGGAACTAGAAATTCAATTGTTAAGCCAAATGGTCCCTAAGTGGAACCACAATTTCATTTATTATATCACTTCACCGCTCCTTGTGAATATTATAAGTGCAAGGACCATTTCTAAAGTTACATTTGGAGCCCCTTTCTGAGGGAGATGGACAGTTAAAAAATAGGAAACTAAACAAATAAACAAACAAACAAACAAATACATTTTTAATCACCATCATACTGTGTACAGTCATTAATGAGATATTTTCTAAACAAAAACTACCTATAAAATCAATCAAAGATTTGTTGTTATTAGTTGCAAAGTCGTGTCTGATCCATCACGACCCGATGGACAACATTCCTCCAAGCCTTCCTGTTCTCTACCATCCTCTGGAGTCCATTTAAGTTCACGCCTACTGCTTCAGTGACTCCATCCAGCCACCTCATTCTCTTTATCCCTATGCTGGAACAATTCTCTTTTTTCACAAAGGCAAAGAAAATCTTTGCTGCCTAAAGCAACCTTGCAAAGAGAAGAGGCTGCCTCAGGGCTCAATGCAAAAAAATCTATGCCCAATGAGTTCTATTCAGCTGCTAGAAGCTATTACTTTGCAGGTCAAAAGCCTTCTAACAAGCATCTTTGGTTGATCAAGTCTGATTGCAGGAGCTTGTGTGGGCTCCCATGGTGTTTGTACATCTCTGAGAAGATGAAAGAATTATCTCTGGCAATATGTCAACAATCAAGATCTTTCCTACCAAGTCCTTCCTGTAATGGGGGAAAAAAAGTTTTAGAACCAGATCAGAGCAGTGAACATGATGCTCTTCTTGAACTGCTGCTGGGTTTTGTTGTCTCTCTCACGAATGAGAAGAATCCTATTGCTCTGCAGCTTTACAGTCTTGTCATCCCTTGAAAACGTATTGCAGTAATGAGCAGAAGCCCAAACAGAGGAGACGGGTTTTGGAAGATAAAGAGAGGAAGGAGGCGGACAGTCCCCCTCTCTTTCAACTTTACTAGGGAGGAAAAAGCCTTAGTAACAGTTTTTCTACTGCTAACAACCTAGTCCTGGGTGACAATGGAATACCTGAGGGAGAGGACAGTGGGGCCCAAGCCTTGGGAATTCCGCTTCAATTCACACCAAAAGCAAATAGGTCAGACAAAAATGTAACAAAAGAAGCTAACAGAATAGACAGTGCCCTGTAAAACGAAGAAAGGTCCAGCAATTTTTGACCATTTTTGGGTTTTTTTAAAGGCACAAAGAGACCATTCTTGTTTTATGTCTCAAAATGCAATGACAGTGTAGCCTCCAAGTAAAAGTAGGAACCTCATTCAGAAATCAGAGCTGCTTAATGGGAATGTGGGTGGGGTGGGGGTGGAAGCAGAGAAGAAAGTGAGTGAGAGGATCTTAGGAACTTCTCCTTGGTATGAACAAGAAACTGGGGCAGCCTTGGTGCTGCATGGTGGAACTGCTTCCTGATGCAGGTTTAATGACTGAAAAGTGCCTTTGATGTCAAGAGACAGTGTATTGTGCGTTGGTAAAAGATGGATATACAACCAAGACTATGCTGACCTCCTTGATGAATGAGAGTTACAACCTTTAGCAAGATACATCCCACTGTGTAACAGTTTGGTCCTTAGTTTTTATTGATAAAAGAGAGATTGTAATATTAATTTTAGCAAACTAGATGTATTTTGTCAGTGGGAAAGAGACATGAAGACCTGAGGCAGATTGCATTGTGCCACTGGGTTGGAGTGGATTCAGTGTGGAGATACAATTGGATAAGGCAGATTTTTATAATTTCATAGGTAGAGCAGTTGGTCTTCTTTTTCTCTGAAGTGCATTTTATGTAGAGAGCCAGTCTGGTTTAGTGGTTAAGGCACTAAGCTAGAAAGCAGGAGACTGTGACTTCTACTCCAATCTTAAATACAAAATCAGCTAAATAACCTTGGCCCGGTCACTCTTTCTCAGCCCTGGGAAGAAGGCATTAGTAAGCCACTTCTGAAATGTTGTGAAAAAAACTGCAATGAGCCATCACCAGAAGCCAAAAACTGACTCAAAAGTATGTGCATGCATGGAGAGGGAGGGAGATGGAGATGGAGATGGAGATGGAGATGGAGATGGAGATGGAGAGAGAGAGAGAGAGAGAGAGAGAGAGAGAGAGAGAGAGAGAGAGAGAGAGAGAGAGAGAGAGAGAGAGAGAGAGAATGAATTTGTATGGCTTACCATAAAGAATGAGCTGCAGTATCTTGATGGTATGAAGTACCTCTCATTATTGATAAGATGAATGTAGGAAATGGCTGTCTGATTCTTGTTATGTTGCTGTTGTATCCAAATCTTGCAGGCGTGGCTACGGAGCGGAGCGACGTCACCCAAATGAAGATCAGCTGAGAGCGGGAGAAACATAGCACGCTCATTGGCTAACCCGTCTGAAGCTGTCAGACGGGAGTTGCTGCCAGTTATCAGTTGTAGTTACATCTCGTTGAATCTGTTAATTAAATAGTTGTTGTTTAAGAAGCGTCTCCTCAGTCATTCACCTCGCCTATCTAAGAACTTAATACTGGCGACGAGGATAGGATTCTGAGGAGACTCGGAGCTGTCTTAACAAAGCGCAATTAGCCACCGCCTAATTCATTGAAGCAAGTTACAAGGGTCGAATTACGAAGCTAATATACCTTCCTGATGGCCCCAACGAGCCCATTCGCAGCATTTCAACCGGCAAATGAAACTTGGGATGCATATTTAGAGAGATTCAAATGTTTTCTTCATGCTAATGATCTCACCGAACTCTCCAGCAGCCGAAAACAGGCGCACTTCCTAAATTCCTGCGGTACCGAAATGTTCGGGACAGCAAGGGCATTATGTGCACCCCAAACTGTATATTCGGTTCCTTGGGAAATCATACTGCGTAAACTAAAGAATCATTATTCTCCAGCTCCATCCATCATCTCCTGAAGATTTAATTTTAGGCAACAAGTTCAAAGGGAGGGACAGACCATCAACCATTACATGGCTTCCCTCCATGCCGCTGCCATAGAATGCAAATTTGACAACCTAGATGACTCATTGTTGGAACAACTGGTCTGCGGCGTAAGAGACTTGCAACTCCAACACCATCTACTCGCCCGGCCGGAGCTGACATTACAGTCCACACTCGATGAGGCGCGTGCGGATGAGATGTTGGACAAATCCACCGCCGAAATACAGCGAACTTTCTATAGAAACAATACAGCACATCAAACCGCTATACTGCCGACTGAGGGCAACCCAGGATTGGTGGAATTTGACGAGGGCGACCCTGAGGTGAATCGCCTCAGAGTCTCCAATGACAGAAATTGGGTTCCTCGGAAAAATTCTCCTCAGGTTCAGTGCAGCGGTTGTGGAGGAAATCACCTCAGATCTGCCTGTCGTTTCAAATCTGCCATTTGTCGGAGATGCGGTAGAAAAGGGCACCTCGCCAACGTTTGCCGAGCCACCCTGCCGGTTCCAACACAGACACAAGGACTACCGTTTCGGAATAGGGCAAATTTCCGCCCAAGAAACACCAAAGACTGTTTCACCATAGCCCCTGAAGAGGGGTTTATTGAAGAACGAGTCAGCCATGCCTCTATATAAAATAACCCCCGGAAAATTTACCTCACAGTCCGGATTGAGGGGTCTCCATGCACTATGGAGATAGATATGGGGTCCACTAAATCTATCATGGCTTGGCACATACTCTCTAAATTGCTACCAAAATTCACCAAAGATCAATTGAAGATATGTAAACTGCGCCTCAAAGACTGCCAAGGCCAATTTATTCCTGTCCTGGGCATGGCATCTGTCTTCATCGAAAGTGCCAAATTCGCAGGCAATCTGCCACTAGTCATAGTCGAGGGACAAATTCCTACCTTATTGGGGCTCGAATGGTTTCAACCATTGGGGCTTCACGTAACTGGTGTCCATCCTATTGCACCTTCTGTATTCAACCAATTGACTGCTGAGTTCGAAGATGTCTTTGATGACCGGTTGGGTAAATATCGGGGGACCCCTATTTCATTCAACTTAGACCCCAAAATAGCCCCAATACGTCTCAAGCTGCGCAGAGTTCCGTTTGCCGTACGCCCTAAGGTGGATGCGGAACTTGATAAACCTATTGCGCAGGGTTTTTTAGAACCTATAGACCACTCGAGTTGGGAGACCCCCATAGTCATTCCTCTTAAGCCAGATGGGTCTATACGTATCTGCGCGGATTACAAGTGTTCCCACCTCTACCCTGACCCAGTCGTTCAGCATCTCCTTAATTCCTTGGGCCAGGGCAAGATCTTTGCTAAACTTGATCTTGCCCAGGCGTATCAGCAACTTCCTGTGGAAGATGACACCGTGATGGCCCAGACAATAGTGACACACCGCGGTGCTTTTAAGTGCCGGTGGCT
>JANHFT010007033.1:38934-54464 GCA_032467955.1 Pseudoxenodon macrops | reverse complement strand
GAAATTTCCTGACAGTTAGAACAATTAATCAGTGGAACAACTTGCCTCCAGAAGTTGTGAATGCTCCAACACTGGAGTGTTTTAAGAAGATGTTAGATAACCATTTAACTGAGGTGGTGTAGGGTTTCCTGCCTAAGGGTTTTTTGTTGGGACAAGGAGTCTGCTTCGTGGTTTGGGAAAGCCTAGGTCAGAACAGCAAATTTCTAAATAAAAATATGGAATAAATTTACTTCCTGGTAGTCCTTGTCCAGGTCTGATTCTACTTAGCTTTTCAAGAGTAGCCAAGGTCAGTAAAGTATATATGGATATATAAGTAAACATACATACATATATTATAGGTAGTCCTTGACTTACGACCACAATTGAACCCAAAATGTATATTGCTAAGTGAGACTGTTTTTAAGTGAGTTTTAGTCTCATTTTACCACATTTCTTGCCACAGCTGTTAAGTGAATCACAGCAGTTGTTAAGTTAGTAAATAGTTATTAAGTGACTCTGGCTTTCCCCATTGACTTTGCTCAAATCACAAAAAGTGATCACATGACCCTGGGACACCGCAACCATCATATGAGTCAGTTGTCAAATATCCAGATTTTGATCACGTGACTATGAGGATGCTGCAATGATTGTAAGTGTGAAAAATGGTCATAAGTAACTTTTTAATGCTTTGAATGGTCACTAAATGAACCATTGTAAGTCAAGGTCTCTCTGTAATCCTTCTTCATCTACCTACCCCAATCTCCATAGTATATAGAGTTAGTATTGGCCCAAAGTCATCCCGTGAGCTTCCACGGCTGAAAGCAGTTTTGAGGCCTAGACCTGTGATGGCACAGGTGGCACGCAGAGCCATTTCTGAGGGTATGTGAGGCATTACACTATGTCAGCTCCTGCTGATTTTTGCCCTTCCAGAGGGCGGGGGAGGCCATTTTTGCCATTTCTGTTCTTCGTAATAAAATCAGTATATTGACTTGTATATACCTAAAAATGTACTGCGTGAGACAATCCCAAATTTCATTACATTACATTAGGCTAGTTCAACTTCCATATAGTATTTCCTTAGAAATAAGTCAATTGCGTTCAGTAGCATTTACTTTCAGGTAAACTGCATACTGAGATTGAAACCTTCAAGAGGAAGATAATTTTTACCATGGGTTTTTCCTATATTTTGCATGATCCTTTATGTGAATAATTGCTCCTTGTGCCAATATGCACATGATGTTCTCCATGATGATGTGAACATTGAAAGCATGGTCTACGAAGACAGAAAATAATTTCGTCCTGTGCAAGTCCTTTACACGGACTATTGTCAACTGCTGGATTAGATATGTTGGGCAGCTTTTTATAAACAATTCATGGATATAAGTGTATCTTTGGGGAGCCTTTTAGGTTGTGTTTCTCAAACAGCTTGCTTCATTTGCTACTGGAGGGGTTTACATATATTTTTAAAGCAACAATATCCACATTTTTTTATCTCACAAGCCTAGAAATCTCCTAGAATCCAATTACTAGGATTTGGAAAGGGCTTTACTAATCCCATAACTGTTTTCTCAACAGATTCTATTACTCTGAAACACCCAGACTTACTGTTGGAAATGTAAAATAATGATGCTAACCATGATCATTAGAGAAAATGCTTCTGAAGTTTTACCAAGCCAGTTCTGATGTGAAGAATCTAACCTTAGGGAGGAAAGAAAGTATGAAGAATGATACTGTTTCTTCAAGCCATGCCTTCAGATTTTAGGTTCATTTTTCAATCAGTAGATGTAATTCAACGCTTTTGCATATTTTCATATTGGTGAGTCCTAAATAATGAAGATGCATGAGAAAAATAGGTGGATCTTGAAACAAAATGAAAAGTCTATGAATGTATGTTAAGGAAAAAAATATCACCCCACAGGAAAAAAAAAACCATGCCGTTATTGGATGCAAAAGTTTTTGCTTGTATTTCCTATTGTCATACCTGAAAAACAGAATGGCTGGGTCCCAGTTTGTATATATCAGATATTCTTTTGCATTCCCAAGACTACTCTAATAGATAGAAGCAAATAAAAAAGAGGAACATGTTCATTCTTCAGCAGTGAAAAAAAAGAGAGAAAATGGATATGGTAGTTGCACTGGGAAGGGAAGGAGAGAAAAAAGTATATGCAAGTTCTCAAATTTTAATGTTATCTCTGCTTTTTCTATTGATTCAGTAAAATAAAGGTGGGCCTACATATGTTGGTCAGCAATTCCTATCACTGCTCATCGTTGGCTTTTCTGAGTAGGATTGATGGAACTGAAGCTTTACCATATCTGGATGGTATGACCTGTCCATTTCTGCAGTGAAAATAGACTTCTTAAGCCCATTTGCTAAGGTCCATCTGCTAATTGTTTTGTTGTTGTTGTTGTTTTAAAATACGCAATAGTTATTAGTTCAACTATTTAAAGGTACTTTTTTTTGGTGCTGGCTCAGCAGTTAAACATTGAGCTTGTCAACTGGAAAGCTGACAGCTGGGGTTCGAGACCTGAGTTCCATGCAACAAGGTGACCTCCCATTATTTACCCCAGCTCCTGCCCGCCTAGCAGTTCGTAAGCATGCAAATGCAAGTAGATTAATAGGTACCACTTTGGTGGGAAACTAACAGCATATAGCCATGCTGGTCAAATGGCCATGGAAAATGTCTTCAGACAATGCTGGCTCCCTCGACCAAGAAACAGAGATCAACACTACACCCTAGAGTTGGACATGACCGGACAGGGAAACCTTTATCTTTACCTTTTGCTGCCTTTGCTGCTTTTAGCATTGTGTTATGTCCCAGGTGGTCAAGGCCATGACAGTACTGTGGCATTTGGCAAGTATGTGCAAATAGAGATAAATGTGGCATATGCGTGTGTTTATTGTGAAGGTGAAATATCCAGAATATGGCAACCTCAATTGATAAGGTGGGCAAGCTGGATATTGCATAAGATTTTTCTCTGTAGTTATACTTTTCCTTTGTATCAGGTTATCCTAAATTCAGGGACATACAGCTTGTGTGCAATCATAGCATATATAACTATTATATTGGTGTAAAACCAGATGATACATTCTTAAGTCATCTCTTCCATCCCCTCCTAACTTTCTCTTAGATAAATTGTCTGTTCAAGAGTTATGTAGCTCATTATCTGCCATAATGCTAATTGAGGACATCTTTACACTCTATGTTTAACTTGGTTTTTCTGTTCATTTTTTCCCTCTAAGGAGCCCGAGGAAAGATCTAGGGATCTTTCACACAATTCTCAGCATGCACAGGCCAAAACAAAGTATCCAGGCATCTCTATGGGGGGGAAAAAGTCAAGGATTGTAAATTATATTATACATCTATAATCTAAGAAACTCATATGTCTATGATATTTTTAAGATGCCATATTGCACTAGAGTAGCTTCGATCTGTTAATCTGCTTGGGAAAGCTACTCTAATTATAAAAACCCAGAATATTACAAGAGTAAAAGCTTTCATTGAAATCAAATCAAACCCAAATTATTTCTGACAATAAACTATTTATTCTTGACAACCTTCAATCTTCAAAAGCATTACTAACAGATATTGTAGATATTTTTTGCCAGCAGAGGACATAATTTTCCATTTCCTATGTAACAAAATATTTCTTATTTTTTAGAAAATAAAAGCTGAAATGTTGCCAGTTTTCATGAGAAGTCTCCCAAAGAATAAAAAGGGGAATTCCTGAAGATTTTACTCCATTACTCATTGCCGACTCTAGGGGGTGCTGCTCACCGTTTCAAGGCCATTGATTCAGCTGTGATCAATGAAAAACTTTCCGCAGTCGTGTGGCCAGCATGATGTCATGGAGCACTGTTTCCTCCCCACCGAAGTGGTACCTATTCATCTACTTGCGTTTGCATGATTTTGAACTTCTAGGTTAGCGGGAGCTGAGATGAGGACAGGAGCTCACCCCATCCACATCCCAGCAAAGAGGGAGAGTCTTATTTTGGGAGTGCTAAAAAGACTACCATTCTCTTTTTATAATGAGAGATTATTTGGTATGGGGAAAAACAGGCTCCTAAATAGTGGAAAAGATTGATATCTAGACAAATACAAACACAAAATCAGATTACAAAACACCCAAATAGCTATCTCAATAAATGACAATAAACATTTTATGGAAAGGTGCTAAACAGTATCATGCACTTTTTTTTCTGAATTAAAGGATGCTGATTTGTAAAAGATTCCAACACCATCCACTAATTAATGAGAGATGACCGTAACTAACATCACATTTTCAAGGTTTTTGAATTACAACAACCCTGATCCCAGGCTGGTCAATTGTTGCTCTAGGGTTGGATTTCTAGGGCACAAAGCCAACTGGGTAACTTTGAACCAGTCCATTTCTCTCAGTGCTCCAAAGGAGACAGGAGCAAACCACTTCCAAAACCTTGCTAAAATATTTTTCAGGGGCTTGTTCAAGCATTTGCCAGACGTCAAAAACCAATTCAAAGGCGCAAAAAGAGAGGGAGGGAGGGAGGAGAGATTACACATAGCAATTATCCATATTTTAATAGGAACGGAAAGGGTAAAAATGTAAACTCTGATTAGGCTCTAATTATGTATTTGGAGATTTATCTGTCTGAAGGATTTTAGTCAGTCCTGTTATCTTATTACATACTGGAAGATTACAGAGTGCTTCTGGGGATAGCAAAAAGCAATTAAATGCATGTTTTCCAAAACAGCAGATAAAGAAATTATCTATAGACATACTGTGTATTGCATAACAATATTTTGTTTGTCCTACCATTCCTTCTTCAAGTATTTTTAATGTTCTAATGCGGCCCCTAAAATAATTCAAGCAGGTGCCAGTAGGCCTCACGTCAGGATGCCAAAGTATATATTTTTCTGTGGAAGGGGAGAATGATAGCAAGAGGATTATAAATACTATCCAGTTTTGGAGAGCGGGAGCGGGGATTGGAGAACCAGAGAAAGGCAAGAAAGGAATAGGAAACATAGATGTTGATTGGAGGAAGCACTGCATGCTGAAATATTTCTTGGCAGGTTTCCATTTGATCTTTCTGAAAACTGAAGTTGTGACATGGTAATGGCACTGATTCAAAATGAATAACTTCTTTTCTAGTTCCAAAAGTAATTAAATATTTAAAATTAGCTTATGAAACATACCTGATTATTCTGTGATTCCAAGTAGTTATTTTGCCCCAGTGAATTGAATCGTTAAATCCCTGGACAGTCCATCATTTATTAAACTAAAAGCAACGACCCTGAGATCGCTAAGACCGCAATGGTGTTAGGTACCTCAGCCTTATTTTCTGGAACAAATGCTTTCTTTGCCAAATACCTTTTAGACTTCCACTGCTAAGTCTCTGATGGGTTAGGGAAATAAATTATGCAAAATAAATGAGAAGATGAAAAGGTCAGTCAGGCCATCCGAGCTACATAAAGATTTAAATCTCCAGATATCGTGAATGCTTCGAGGGTTCCTGCAACATTAAAAAACAAACAAGTGGGCTCAAAGCAAAACTCCTTATAGGCTTAGCTGATTTACAAGCCTAGCAACTTATCAGACAACTGTCAAATAACAGAACTTGGGTTTAAGGCTCCAGGATGTTATCTGTCTCTCTAATGCTACAATCTTATCCTTGAATTATGCCTAGTGGGCAGGATAGCATTACTCCTAAACCTACTTTACAATGATGGAGCACATTGAAAGGGGAGGGAGGGAATCACCCCAGCAAAACAGTAACTTCCCATCAGAGGGAGCCTATGACTGGGCAGAATATTGGAGAACTAGGGATCTAAAGACAAGAGGGAGAAGCAATGCATTTGCTAGGAGTTCTCCCTGAAGTGACTCTGTTCTCCCACACCGAGTGTGAGAATCTGTGACATTATCCCTGGGAAAGACACACCGTACCTTGATAGATTCTCAGTGAAACCAGCAGACAGTCCCAGCCAACTGTGATTTAAGTTCATCTAAGCTTTTCACCAAGCTTAGCATGTCAGCAGAAGGTCCAAGGAACTCTGACTGCATATAGGTATTATCATTAAAAGGCTGCCTCCCCAAAAAAGGCTTCATAACTGAAAAGGAGATGTAGTTAAAATAAACCTCATAGGTATTCCTCTACAGATACCAGC
Organism: Pseudoxenodon macrops; assembly: GCA_032467955.1. Taxonomy (NCBI): domain Eukaryota; kingdom Metazoa; phylum Chordata; class Lepidosauria; order Squamata; family Pseudoxenodontidae; genus Pseudoxenodon; species Pseudoxenodon macrops. Next base: position 48,345 of record JANHFT010007033.1, on the reverse strand, counting down.
TACTGTATAGCCACCATGTCATTATTGCAATTAAGGCAACTACTTGGAACCATGTCTTCTGGTATGACATTCTACCTTCCAGGTTTTCTTCCCAAGAAAACTAGGGACTAGTCCAGGAAGTCAACACCGACTCAAAGGCACACACACAAAACTATGGATAATTCGCACAGTCCTAACAGCCCGACTATATAATCATAACCCTGTTGTGATTACTTGCTGTAGGCTGCTTTGACTATTTGCAAAACTATTCATACATATATGGTGCAAACATGGTTGTATCTCATGTTCACAAGTCTAAACATTGCATAGAACCTTCGGCTGATCAGTGCTTCCATTTTCTGAGCATGGAGAACTGTTAGCCGACACTCACTATCTTTTCAAGCTGGCCAATAATTAAACACATCATCCCACTCCCTCAAGTTTCACTTGGCCTATTCATAAACAAGTACCATATCTCTTTTTTGCCCCTTTTTCAAAAAAAAAGAGAAGAAAGTGATTGCTATCATTCTCCTTCTGCCATGTTCCACCTATTTCTGTATTGTACATATTATTTGTGAACACTAATCTATTGTTGTAAACTACCCAGAATTACTGGAAATAATGTGACTTATACATTTAAGAAATTATGGTTTGTTATACAGCCAGCCAGATGTTCAGAGTGGATTTGGCATTTTTGTCCAGCTATTGAGTCCTTCCCAAAGACCTCAGGTAGGCAGCTATGAATGATGGTGTTATAGATATGTTGCAGAATTTCAGCTGCTGTGAGTAAAGCTGCCTTTTGCAGTTGATTGACAGGGACTTTGTCAATGCCAATGGTGTTCAAGTGGTGTTCCAGTTGTTTTGGGATTGGACTCTAGCACTCATTATTATTGGCACTACCTTTGCTTTCTTTTCCCACAGTCATTCTATTTTTATTTGCAGGGCCTTGTATTTTGGCATCTTCTTCAGTTCTTTCTCTTCAGTTCTGCTGTACTGCCATATCCACTATCAGGGGGGGAGGGGAATTGGTCTTTCTTATCAACAATTGTTACATTTGGAATATTGTGTGGTAGGTGACTCTCTGAATTCTAAAGTCCCAGAGCACTTTAGCATCTTCTCTTTCAATTACTTTCTCTATTTTATCGTCCTTTTGTTTGTAGGCAAGTGATATTTCTTGCAGATCTTCCAATGCTACTTTGTCATACGCAAAGAATTCCAGGAATCTGAGGAGAAACAATGAGGGGAGATTGTTCTAAAATATATACGGTATATAAAGCTTTCCATTCTCCACAACAGAAAACTTCCATCGGATTTTAAACCTCTGCTTCCTATTAATCGATTTCATTACCCTTCCCAACTCTGCTAGAGTGAGAAACCAGGAGCTGGAAAGTGGAGGAACTAGGAATCCTCACAGAAAGGTGCACCATCTCAGTAATATAACAGGATTAGGATAGATTACAAATTAGCAGGAACATTGTGATAATTGTTGGTTAGGTTCACTTGTTAGGCTTTATGCACTTGAGTAATCTTCTTTTCCCCTCTTTACATGAATCAAAACAGCCTCTTGTATCTTCAGAAGCAAAGATAATATTTCTTTTCCTCAAATCCATTATGTCTACTTATTGTCAAGGCCTGCAACAGAAAAATCCGGATTTTACCTAGTTTACTAATTTAATAGAATAGAATAGAATAGAATAGAATAGAATAGAATAGAATAGAATAGAATAGAATTCTTTATTGGCCAAGTGTGATTGGATACACAAGGAATTTGTCTTTGGTGCATGTGCTCTCAGTGTACATAAACCATTTCCTTTCCCCTACTTTTTATAAAAAATAGTACCAGGCCAAGAGGCCTTTGGCTTTTGTGATTCTGTGATGTGTTAGTGGCAAAAGAACACCCACTTAAACATGAGATACCACCATTCAGTCTGATGATAATAATAACTAGTGGTTAACAATTTTAAAATTATCCTGACAGGAAACTATTTTTGGCTTCATAAATACTATCTGTGTGAAAGGGACACTTCCTGAATCCAACAAAAAATAATCAGTATTTTTTTTTCAGATGGGAATACACAAGGTCTTGCATGAAGCAAAATTACAGAAGGATGGCTGTGAATGGGGAATTTGGAAGAAATGGGATTAGGCAGGGGTTAATGAAATAAAACGTCATTGAAAAGTTGTCCATTTTTATGTTCCATATTCTCAAATTGGAATCTGTATCAAATCCTCTATATGAAAAATCATGCTAGATTTTTCCTGTCAAAATTTTGTTCTATCTCCAGGTTGTATAACTGTAAGGATCCACAAGGGATCAGTATCTAAAAAGCATCCAAACAATGCTCAGTGCTTTTAAGGCGACTGTCTAGGAATTCATCCTAATCACTGGGTTCTTGACTGACTCAGCTGGAGCCATTTTCTCTTTCTTTCTTTCTTTCTTTCTTTCTTTCTTTCTTTCTTTCTTTCTTTCTTTCTTGTTCTGTAAAAAACTAATTACGTTAACTAGTTTAAGTTTCTTTTCTTACTTCTGCTGAATTATTTACACCAAGATGCACTATGATGTTCAACCACTGAGTTCCTTCTCTGCCTGCCCAGCAGTCCCTGGTTAATAATTGGTTGGTATTTAGCCTGAATAACATCATTAAGTTACTTAACCGTTTCCATACATTGTTTTCTTTCCATGAATGGTTAATGCTGAAACACTCTAACATGAATTATGGTACCTTATGACAGGTAGATTCTGTGAAGATGGCTGTTATTGACATGACATCAGTACTTGTATCTCTAGCAACTGGCATATGTTCAATATTGTTTCGGTTGACAATACAATTGCAACCATTTGATGTTAGTTTTATTGAACAATGTGATTTCCCCATTAAACAGAATCAACTCTTGGATCCATGTCCCTAAATTTATTTCCAATGCTTGGCCAGGACACTTTGTCACCCCAAAGCAAGCTGTCTGACAGGATTTGAACAAGAAGTCCCAACATCAATAATAAAATATCTTTTCTCTTGCATACCATTTTTCTAAAAATATTTTTACACTAAACAGAACTGTTTCATTTCTGCAATTGAATTGCCTTACTTCCCCATCTGTTGACCTCTTTGGTCTTTCCACTAGACCAGGAGTCCCCCACCCCCTGTCTGTAGGCTGGCACCAGAAACTGGGCTGTGAAAACAAATGTAGCCCAATCTGTGGGATGCAGGCAGCACATGAAACCACGCCCCCTCCAGTCTGTGGAAAAATCTCTCTCCATGAAACCGGTCCCTGGTGCCCAAAGGTTTGGGGGAGGAACTTTGCACTAGACCCTGTACTGGTACTTTCATTGGTGTATTGCCCTAAGATGCATTCAAAACATGTTCCCAGCAAAACCAACTATAATGGTGCTCAGATCACCAGTTTACATGGGGAAATAGACAGATGATTTGGTATTAGACCCCGGGCCCTTTTGAACCCCAAGAGGCAGATTCAAACCCTAACCCCATTTCACAGACCCACCAAGACAAAAATCTGCTCTGCGCTGGTATCAATCTTTCAATTTTTCCCTCAGCTGGGGAGTTGCTTTCTCATAGGGGACTGTCATTCAATCATCCTGGTGTGACCCTCTCAAAATGAATAAGAAGAATGGATGACTTCAGAACCATCCCTCTCAAAGCCAGGACTCAATCTGAATGCCTAACGGAGCAGATGTTTGCTAGGATCCTACCATGTGGACTGCAGTAGGGTGTATGCAGTTATGTTAATTTGGCAAGCTTCCCCCTTCAAGTTGGCTCTGAGCTATTAGAACACACAGCTAGTAGGTCCTTCTGTCTAACTAATAATTGCCTATCATTGATATTAATTAGCATTTTTTGCACCTTTTTTTTCAGTTTTGACCCAGTATCTGTTGGTCGTCTAATCACAGTGGCCTATTAAAAAGTTGTTTTAAAAAAACCAGAGCGTGGCGCAGTCAGAGCCATTTATCAAAACCCAAACAAGGCCAATTAAAGAGGCAGCCAGACAGTTGTCTTGATTTGCCACTGACTGTTTCTTGATCACCATTATAAATTGCTAATCGGGCAGAAAGTGCTCAGCAGCGCTCCGCATGGGGTGGCTATTGCTCATTCCCCGCCTGGTGACAGGTGATGGAGGCTAGTGATGGTCTTATTGATGTGAGCTGCCTATCAGTTGGAAGTTATTGTTAAAGTTCATGATGCTACAGCTGATCCCTTTCTGCTGAGAGTCAATCAAATTAATTAGTGCTAGAAATTCTTCTATATTATATTAAAGCAAGGATATTCAAAGGAGCACTTTGTAATTTATTTTTGAAGGCGAGTGGAAGTTAGGGGGGTGGGGGAAGGAGAAGTCTTCCAGAATATTGGAGTTGGGGGAAGAAGGAGGGTGGGGAAAATCAAATATAGCTCCTTCCATTATTTTATAATAAGGGCTGTGGCTAAAGGTTTTTATAGCCACAGATCAAGAGATCATAATAGAAAACATATTGACAGATTTCTCTCTCTCCTCCCCCCTCCTGCCCACAATACTCTAAGGAACTGGCTTGTAGCAGGAAAAATATATCAAAACCTTATCAGCCAAGCTGAGATCTTCTGTGTAAAATCAATAAAGAGTTATACATGGTTTGAGTTTAAACAGTTCTCTGTAGTCATTTAAACATAGTGCATCTGTGCAGCTTTTTACCTCTGGAGACCCAGGTAGCCTAGCAACCGCAAGGCTTAAAGCGATTAACTACAAATGAAGTACTGTACGCCTATCAAAGCAATTGTTCACGGCTGCCTTCGTTGCAAAGCCGGAGCTAATTGAACATGATACAGTATGAAGATAATTAACACCCATGAGTTTGTTAATTGCCTGTTAGCATTACAACACAATCTCTTGGTTTTCCTTTCCAAACTCCCTCCTTTGCAGGATCCTCCGGACCTCTCTGGCTGGCAAGATATCTTTGGGCAGTCTGTGTGTGTGTGTGTGTGTTAGTGTTAACCCTTGAAACAAAGAAACAATGGGGGGGGAATCATCTTATCTGATAGTAGGGAACCAGAATTGCAGTGCTGGAGCTTGTCAAAACATCCACCTTCCCTCTTTGTCTTTTTCTGTACACAGAGAAGAAGAATTTGCTTTGCACATTTGGGATGAATTGTTGTTGTTGTTGTTGTTGTTGTTGTTGTTATGAAACAAGACATTATTTCTTCTTTATCTTCTGTGGGCTGTCCTCATGACTAAGCTGGGGTACCTTCTAAAGTGAACAATAAACGTCTTTTTAGGTTGGCATATTAATCACAGTCAGCATATGGTCATCAGCTGGGAATACTAGTCCACTTTGTTGACTACCAGCTAAGTCAAGCAATGTATTTTCTCTCTTCACCAGTTTTGTTATTAGCAGAATTAATTTGTGTGCCAAACTAGAAAACCAAGCCCCGCTCCTAAGTATAATCACAAACAATCCTCCCTAGGACCTGTGACATCAGCAGCCAACCAGAATTTCCAAACTATCTTATTCTTGCTCCCTATTTATTGATGGTTAATCTGCCGAGCAAAATAATAATATAGATTTCTTCTAGTTGCCTCAAAATTACAGGAAACTATTTTTAAAAGAAATATTTGATTAAAAGTAGACCAAATACAAAATATTATATTTCAAATAGCTAGTTGTTGTTGTTTTTAAAACATGTTTCAAGGAGAAGGGAGCATATGTGACTTCATGCTTAGGCCTTATTGCAGAAAAGCTTTGTTAGTCAATGATGGCAAAAAGATCTGAGGGAGCCTGATAGTATCTTTCCTGAGTCAAGTTATTTGAGGGACTAGCTCTCTCCAAACACATCTACTTGTTCCATCAGGCCCACGAGATGTTTCAGGCCCATTAAGGAATGTCATCTGACACAGAGGTGGGTTCCTACTGGTTCCAAACCGGTTCTTTAGAACTGTTAGTAACTCAGTGATGACATCACGGAGCCGGTTCCGTCGGTGTCTCCTTGGGCGCCACCATCTTGGATTTTCTGTGCATTTTCTATTTTTTTATTGCTGCATGCATGCGAGGCGTGACCCTGAGTGAACCAACAGCAAAGCGATCCACAACCCACCCTTGATCTGATGGTTCCCAGGAGCAGAGCTTTTTCTGCCATGGCAGCCACTCTCTGGAACATCATTCCCCTAAATTCAGATTGATCCCAATCTTTCTGGCCTTCTGGAAGGATCTGAAGACATAGCTTTGCCATCTGACCTGGGATTCTGATTGTAATTCTTCAGAGCCTATCAAATAACTGTATTTAGTTTATATTTTAATAGCTTTTATTGTTCTCATGGTCTTTTGCTATCATGATTTGGAGGGTGTGTGTGGAGGGGTGCACCTCTGTAAGCCACCCAGAGTCACATATGTAAGATGGGTGGCTATTTAAATCAATCAAATAAAGAGCTTAGGCCAGTCACACTCTCTCTCTCAGCCTAATTTACCTCACAGGTTTGTTGTTGTAGGGAAAATAGAAGGAGGAAGGAAGATGAAATGTGTTTGCCATCTTGAGTTATTTGTAAAACTAATAAGGGTGGGAAACAAACAAACAAACAGACAAACAGACAAATAAATAAATAAATACATACATACATAAATAAATGGTTCGATGCCTAGAATCTTCTCTATCAAATACAGGCAGTTCCTGGGTTAAGAACCAGATCTATTCCCTAATTCTGCCTTTCATTTATCAGCATCCAACATTTTGGCTTTCCTGGGCTGCATTGAGTAAAGAGGAATTGTCTTAGGCCACATATAAAATATGTAATATAGTTAATGTAAATACATTACATAATAATGTTAAAAGTTTATGAACTTGTAGGGCACATCACTAGCTTTCCAGGGATGCATGCAGCCCATGGGCCATGGGTTGAAAATGCCTGTTTTAACGTGCATTTCCATTTAAGTTGGAACTCATACTTACAAATGGGGTGCATATTACTAAAAATGGCAGACGATGTTGTCCTTCCTTGAGCCAACAAAGCACTGAAGCCACTCAATGCTTACAGAAACTGCTGAAAACTAAAGAAAACAGGCTAAATATAACAAATATGCAGCTTTAGAAGTTCCTGAAAGCATTGAGTGGCTTCAACCTTTGATGGCTCAAGGAAGCATAACAGTGTCCACCATTTATAGTACTAGGTAACCCACTTGTATCCAGGGGTCGTTCTTAAGTCAGACATTCTTAACCCAGAGACTATCTGTAAAGCAAATATTTGTCCTTCCCTAAATTCATGTTCATACCAGCACTCTTGGGCCAAACAAACTGAACTCAACCTTGTCTCTTATTTAACATTCTCGGGATGGAAGCCAAGTATGCAATTTCACACACATATTATTTTACAGATTTAGTTTATAGCTGCTTTTCAGGCATAGGGCACTTATCTGAGATGGCATAAACTATCAAAAAGTAGCATCTCAGCTTCAAAGAAATTGTGAAATGCCAAACTAATTCATTCAAGTTACACTACTAAAAAATATTTGGAAGAAAAGCAATTTGGATGGGATGCATTTTTAAGATGAACTTGAAATCCAAATGTACAGAAGAGGTCATGTGTGGCCCACTCAAAAAAAACCCAACATTTTTCACTCCTGTCTAGATCTACGAGACCAGCAGACTCCCATCATTTTTAAATACTCTCAGCCAGAAACTCTTCCATTTTGCAATATGGAATGTGCAGTTTTTCATCCAGCTGGTCATGGGAAAACATTATAAGTTTAAGAATAGGTAGGTGACCTTTCTTCTGTCTTTATACTGTCCCGTTTCTTTCTTTGCATGTCACATTTTTCCAACTATCCATTAGAGAAGGACTTGTTACTTACTTACTGATATTTGTAAGTCAATTTGGGAGATTTTTTTAAAAACACAAAGTGAGGCTACAAGATTTGTTTAAAATAAATAATCACAGACACCATCAAGAAGATCCTGTTTTTGATGGCCAGGAAGATGAATTACTTTATCTAAAAAACAAAATTTCATAAGCTTGACATAATGCATGGTGTGTAATATAATAAGATTATATTACTATTCGTTCTTTCTGCAAATTCTAAAATAGTTTGAAATAAACACTATTAAACATATGCTATAAAATTAAATCGTCCAATTAAAAAAAATCAAAACAAAATTAGTAAGGGAAACTTACACTTTTTAAAAAATTGATAAAAAGTTAAGATTGCAATTAAATACTTTGATTCTCAAGCCATTAATGCATTTAAATTGGCCACACTCTAGGAATTGGATCCAGAAATGCTTAATGTCCAAATGGTTTACTTTGATGCAGCTTGTTTCAACTTCATGATCCCATTTTTAGGAATATTGAATGCTATTCATTTGGAGGGTGGGGGTGTTGGGAAGGGATATCCTCCATACACTTAATTACTGTAATCCAACACAAGACTGTCTCCAAGTGTTACAAATAGGTCTACAGCTAGTATAGCTCATCTTACTTGTTTAATAAATATGTTAATAAAAGTGGTACAACATCTGGGAAAAATTACTTTGCCTTCCCATATCAAAAGAAAGAAAAAGAGTATTGAGGTGAAATTGTGAAATGAGGGAAGGGAAGAGAAGAAAATATCAAACTCTGGTGTTAGTTCAAGATTAGCTCTGAGCAGCATGACTGCTAGCAGTGGTAGTCTCCTGGTACTTCAGTTTTTTTGGCAAGAACAGAGAAATGATCTGCCATTGTTTCCTTCTAGAATTTTCTTTGATTTCCCAATGTGGTCTATAGCTCCGGCATTTTCTGGCACACTTTCATCCAATTGCTAACCAGTTCATCTCTTTTTACTGTTTCTAGATCAACCCATGGTTGATTAGTGTTACCACCTGGAGGAATTAACGCAAGATGATTATTAGAGAAAGGACAAGGCCAGAACTCTTATCTGTAAGAAACCAAAATACAGAATATAAGTGGAGAACAAAGATCATACATCAGAGACTCACTACAGTAGGAGATTGTATTACTAATTGTACAAATGGTGTTTACTATGTGACAAGATTAAATCCTTCAGGATTTCTATCTGCTTATTGTTTCAAACAGGAAAAGAAAATACAAAAGCTGCAAAGATAGAAATATAGTTGAAAGAAATGTAAGAGATATGAACTTGGGAAACTTCAATGTAGTGAAAGTTGAAATGAATTCACTAGATATTGACTTCTTATAAAGGTAAAGGTTCCCCTCGGACATATGTACTAGTCGTTCCTGACTCTAGGGGGCGGTGCTCATGTCCATTTCAAAGCCAAAGAGCCAGTGCTGTCCGAAGATGTCTCCGTGGTCATGTGGCTGGCATAACTAAACGCCAAAGGTGCATGGAACGCTGTTACCTTCCCACAAAAGGTGGTCCCTATTTTTTTACTTGCATTTTTACATGCTTTCGAACTGCTAGGTTGGCAGAAGCTGGGGCAAGTAATGGGAGCTCACTCCATTACG
>JANHFT010007033.1:5246-19809 GCA_032467955.1 Pseudoxenodon macrops | reverse complement strand
AAATTTATAGATACCTATTAGATTTCAAGATGGTGGAAGAACAGGTTAAGGAAACGATGGTGGCATGGGCAATAAACCTTGGATATAACATCTAGCAGAACTTAATTGTTGATCCCCTCATCCCCAAGAAGGATTTGAAAGAGCTTTAGACATCACTTTTCACTGCCATCTATACCCATTGATATCACTGCCCCAAACCCCATCCACCAGTGCTGCCTACTTAAAAACCCACAGGTTAGCCCTGTAAATTCAAAGCAAACAATGCAATCAATTCTTTTAGAATATTGGTTCAGCCATCTGGGCCTTCTAACCACACATTTAGTTAGTATACACCCTGCACTTAGAACTAACCCCCTCTAATTAGTGCACTTTCTAGATCAGTATTTTTTGATCTGGGCCAATCCCCGATGTGTGGACTTCAAATCCCAGAATTCCAGTCAGTACAGTTAATTAAGGAGACTTCTGGGAGCTGATGTCAACTGACCTGAAAATCACCAAGATTGGGAAATTATCTCCAGTCACTATAGTTGTTGAGAATTCTGGGAATTGAAGTCCACATATCTGAAAGGCATTGGTTTAATCCAGATCGGTAGACTACCAACTCAGCAAAATTGAAGAATCCTTAAAAAGGAAATATCTTGAAGGACATTTAAGTTGCCCCTCATAAATATACACATGACAAGAGCTGGACTAGCCACAAGATCAAATGGCCGTGTCCTCCCTTATTAGAGGAAGACATACCGTGTTTCCCCGAAAATAAGACAGGATCTTATTTTCTTTTGACCCCTGAAATAAGCGCATGGCCTTATTTTCAGGGAGGTCTTATTATTTTTGAGGTGCAGGAAGCAACAAGCATGGTCACCTCATGGCCGCTGCTGTGTTTTGGGGAGAGCTTATTTTAGGGGAAACAGGGTATTTCTATTAAAATTATAGTAACATTTCTGTATTTGTATATTACATATAAATTAGCATATGCAGAATTTTATGCCAATTTCTCTTTTTTGGCAATGGCTAAGTAGCAATTTAACCAATACATCCCACCCTGAGGTGGGGAGGAGAATATTGGACAGTATATTCCAGTGAGGGTTCTCTCATCTGCCCACTAAGAACCTTTACATGAAGTAATTACGCAACATACTTTGAAAACCTACTGAATTGGATTCATGATAACAACAACTTTATTTATTTGGCTCTTTATAATTAAGAATGTTCCATGCACTGAATCATCTATTTCTGTTCGATCTACGTATTCTTTAGAAATTCTGCAAGTTTAATAAGGCAGTTTGCTGAGCCTCTTTCTCTAAAAAGCAACAAAACTACAACCTGAATCTAATTTGACAAAAAGAGGGGGAAAACCACCCTCAGCTGAGTTAGTTTGCAGATGTTATTTGCAGCATTTATTTATGAAAAATAACTAGAAAATATTTTTAAAACATCGTTCTGGCTGGGACCAATAGAAATGTGACATGCTTGGCAAGGCTGTCTATTTTACTTACGCTGCTTCACCATTTCATATTCTGAGCAAACGGAGAGGCTATTTTCCCACCAGAGTTCAGAAGGGCATATTGTTTCATTTCTTCAGAAAATTGTTTCTCGGGATTTCAATCTTTTAGCCAGATATGACAAAACATAATATCAAGAACACTTATGCTTCTTATCAGTTCTGTTTTCAAAACATAAATCGTCAATCAGTATATATTTAAGTCAGGTAGCCAACAGGCCTCAATGAAAACAGATAAATTGTTTCCAGGTATTTTAACAAAATTGCACCACTTCCCATTCTATTCCAAGTTAAAGGGTTCAACTATAGTAACATACAAAAGTTGTAGACGTTGTTCTGGTCTTGATGGCCTTATTTGGAAGGTCCTGAATTGTATACATTTCTCAGTTTATACAGGTTGATCTAGGCCACATGGTCTATGGACACAGTTTGTGTGCAACATCAACAATCACACTTCCTAACATTTAATTGCATGTGAGCAGTTTGCAAATTCAATGTAGAAAAATGCCAGGAAAACCAGACATAATTTCACAGATATGAATACCTTTCCTTATAGTAGTTTCCTGGGATGAGTGTGTGGTCACGCAAAGGCCAGCCACATCATATACATTCAATACACATTATTTACATGAGTAGCAATCACTACAGGGATCAGCAGAATTTCTAGTTGGTATTCTATTTTTGGGCATGCTAAAAGTAAGATGCATATCAGTGCAATAGTTAACACGGGTACAGTTGACAGAGCTGCATCTATGACTAATTTGCAACTTGAGGAAACAGAGTGCTAAGATATGTTTCCTTGCTTCTCCTTTGTTATGGACAAAACGGCCATCCACACTTATCCATTTTTGCATATTATTCATAGGGAAGGTTGTCTATCTTCTATGAAAGTACAACAAATGCTACGTAAAGCAAGGGCCAGAATATTTTTTTAAGAGCCAAATTAATTTTTTTTTCAACCATCACAAAATCTGAAACATTGCAAGAGTTCATATTGGGACATTTTTCAGCACTTATTTAGAGCCATGGTGGTATTCTATTACCAGCCTATGTCTTCTGTTTGTTTGTTTGTTTATTTATTATCTCCCCCCCCCAATCTCCAAGGAACAGATGGGGAGTAGTAATGGCGTGCTGACAACGTAGAAAGATCTGGGACAGAAAATGACTCCTGTTCTAAAAATTTACCTCCCAAGGTCACCTTCATGTTATATAATTATGTGTTATCACACCAAGATAAGAATATCTGTCATAAAATCAGAAAAACCGTTTCAGCCATTTTGCTTTTCCATTTTTGTACAGTGCAGCTGAAAATTTGGGGACTGAAAACTTGTTTGAGTTCCTTTAAATTCTTGAAGATCTGTGGAGGATTTCCTGGTACTTCCTGATCTCTGTCATCAGAATCACAGATGCTGGCAATGCTGCTGCCTTGCTTTCTGGTTGTTGTGATAACTTCACCTTGGGAGGACACCAACTTAGGAAAGATGAGACTTTGGCAGTGGTTTCTGCCTTGTGGAGATCAGTCTTCAGCTGGCATTAATAATTTAGTATATCTTGACATTTGAAGTCTTTCTAGAGCAGCTGGTCAGATGGAAAGATGGGCTATTTGTCCAACTACTACATAAACATCCACTTTCCACTTTCCCATGGCTTGGGAAAGCTATGGAGGAACCATTAAGGAACTTTGTGGGAGGCCATCAACAGAAAGCTTAATGGAAGCCTTGCACAAAGCTTGGTTTAAAAAGCTTGGTGGCTTTGGCATGAGATTAATCTATTTTGTTAAGTCACTGATCTCTTAGTTGGACATAAAATGGCCTTCTTGAGGTGATTAAATGGACAACCTCACTGAGCTGAAGAACTATTTATTGACAGGAAGACTAGCCTGTGCAATCTACCTCTTGGCTTGAGAGAACAATGATGATGTAGCTAAGAACCTTCAGAGAGTCTTCAAGGAGATCTCAGTTCAGCCTTCTTCTTTAGCTTTATGCTGTCATTCAGTTGCCAAATAGATGAATGTTATGGCACAAAGATAATGATAGAGCATTTGCAATTAAAATTCTTTTATTTCCCCATGTCCTTTTGTCTTTGGTATCACTTACCAAGACCAACACTTTGAGGGGACCTATGGGATAAATTTAGTGGTCAAAAATGATTCCTAACTTCCTCCTTTGGGCAAGTTCTCAGACAGAAGTCATCTCCTGAACCAACTACAGTTAACTGTCAGTGGTGGGACTATAGCTTGGTGTACTAAAAAGAAAACCCCTCATTCAATCTTGGCAGCTACAAGTAACAAAAAAAGATGATATTTGGAAATATTTTTACACAAAGATACTTCCAGTCAAATAATTTGATCTAGTGGGTAACATCAGAACGGGATTTTGGAGCTCAGTTTCAGATCAAAACCAGTGCTTTTCAAACTTGGCAACTTTAAGATGTGTAGACTTCAACTCCCACATTAGCTAGGGAAATTCAGGATTTGAAGTGCAGACATCTCAAAATTCCCAGATTTGAAAAACACCGATCTGAACTGATTAAAACTGGCTTACTTTGTGTTCAAGGGAGAGAATGAATATTTTTTATGGTCCAAAGAGGGGGCAGGAATCAGTAAGAGAAACCTGATAGTGGAACCAGTAACACAGAAAATCACTGGCTGAGTTTAAGCAGAGGGCCGACAGTCATCTGGCAAAGATTCTTTTGGTTGGATTCCTGCACTGACCATGGGATAGGATTCAGTCAACTAATATCGTATAGGCATGAACTCTCAAGATTAATCAATCCATTCTAAAGGATCTTCAATGTCTGCAAATCCTAGAAGATGTTGCTGAAGCCAGCCTCAGCCCTTTGGGTATTTGATTGACGTCTCAGTTTCCAGACAGGCCAATTGCAAGTACAGGCTTTTCCCCCTATCCCATCACAGTTAAAGCCCGGTGTCAGCTGTTTACCAGCAGAAATTAAAACAGAACCAAAATACTGAAGAATGTATGTTTTTGCTGTGTTGGAAACGTTGTAGAACAGAATTTCACAGAGGAATTTTATGACAGCAGTTGTTTGAACCAGATAGAATCCTTGTGTTTTAAATATTTGTGGGAATGGAGGATGATTTATTTCAGGTATCAAGGTACATTTTGTACCCATGAAGATGTGCCCAGTTTTTGCATTTTCGTGACTTGTGAAACTGATAGATCCTGTTCTCTTGAGAGGATTCCTCCGAACCCACACATGCCCACGCTCCTATTTTTGGAAATAATTGCTTGCAAGATGAGAGCTAACACCCAATCTCAACGTGTAGCAAAGGTAATTGCAGCACTTACAGCTCTTGTCATCTTGATGTATTACTGAGTATCAAAGGTCACTGTTTTGTAGTCATACGTTATCAAATTTGAAAGAGCAATATTTGATTCTGATCAGCCTTTAAACTGCCCACAACATACTGTACATGAAACAAATAGAGGGCTTTCTAATTTTAAGTCATGGGCCAGTATGGGGGAGAGATAAACCAATGTGTCGGAAGTGGAGGGGGGTCAACCGGTCGACCCAGAGGGCTCAGATGTCACTGCTGGGCTCTAATGCAATGCATTGCAGTGATCACAAGCTAAAGTGGCTATACTAATGAAAATAAAAACAACTGAAAAAATGACATGGGGCTGTGCCTGGTGGACAATAATGTAGAAATAAGCACATAAATCACTATTTAGAGACAATAAGACTATAATAGCTCACCTGAAATGTTTATGTCTTCTACTGATAAGCTATCTCAGGACAAAAGTCTTCCAATTTTGGACCCTTCTCCAAAGATGCAATTCTGCACATAAAATGAAATAATCCTGACTCACAACCCACCCACCCCATTTACAACTTAAGAGCCCTTTCCCATCTTGAGCCAGAGAATAGCTCGTGGCCCATGCCAGGATTCAACAGGCTTGCCTATAGATAACACAGGCTTGTCAGAATTTATTGAAGGCCAAAGAACGGTTTTCTATCTGAGGTTGCCCAATTGCAGAACACAATGGTGATCACAAAGATGCCTGGGGCTTTCTCTTTCATTTATCCATAATTTAAAGTGCTTATCTTCTTAATATGTACAATAGTCCTACTTTCAAGTCGGTACGTATTTCAATAGTAACAGTAACACAAAAATTACAACAGGAATAATAATGGGATCAGTAGTATCAACAATAGGGAGGCATCCATTTAATCACAAGGAGTCCATGAATGAAAGGCATATCAAGAACTGGGTTTCTTTAAAAGCTGGATGGGTTAATCATTATAAATGGAAATGTAAGGGGATTCGTGGGACATGGTGGCTCAGTGGCTAAGACACTGAGTTTGTCGATCAGAAAGTTCGGCAGCTCAGTGGTTCGAATCCCTAGCACTGCATAACAGAATGAGTTTCCATTACTTGCCCCAGCTTCTGCCAACCTAGCAGTTCGAAAGCATGTAAAGTGCAAATAGAAAAATTTGGTGGGAAGATAACAGCATTCCGTGTGCCTTCAGTGTTTAGTCATGCTAGCCACATGACAATGGAGACGTCTTTGGACAGTGTTAGCTCTTTGGCTTAGAAACGGAGATGAGCACTGCCCCCTAGAGTCGGGAACACCTAGCACATATGTGCAAGGGGAACCTTTACCTCAAGGGGATTCAGCTCCTTGAACAGAGGACTGGTTTAAAGGTCTTTCTAGAAATGTTGGTTGGTGTCAGGCAATCATTAAGAGGCTCATAATTAAATGGGAAGGATCAACTGTGGAAAAATAGCTGCCTCTGGCAATACATTAGTCAGGAGGTTGCAATCCACTCCAGAACACTAAACTACATCTGAATGGATGATAAAGACTAACAGTACCATTCCATATTGTGGAAAGGGTTATGACTGTTCCTTGAAACTACTTTGTGGAATGCAAACATTTTCTTTCTGGTGCTCTAACTGCAGGATAATATTTCATTGGTCCATTTTGTTCATTCTTTTCCCCACTTGTGGTTCATCCCAGAGATGTAGGATAGATAAAGTAGTGGAAACAGCTTCTTAGAAAAAGACAATGGCAAGATACTTATTGTTAGGCCTGCCTTAAAAAACAACAACCCCACACTCCTAGATTGTTAGTCCATGAAACATCCTGGTATTAATTTAAGGGAATTTTTATCCTTTACCCTTCTTAGATTAAGAATTTGGTTGAAAGAGGAAACGCAAATGAATATTAAAAAAGAAACAAACATTGGTACCAAAGTCTTCTTTTGACTGTCCCTCTGCAATGTCAGTTGAGAATAAAATTTCAAGCATCTAATGAAATGGACTCTGTTTGACAAAATCCTACGCTGTAATAAAACTTAATTTTTAATAGACAACAATAGTCACCGCTAAGTGTGTTGCAACAGACTAAATGACTACTCATTGTCATCATTCAGCATTTATTCATGTGAATTGCAGCAGTGCACACATGCAACACAACTGAGTTAACTTGATTTTTGTATTACTCTCTGGATATACTCCAACTTTTAATAAACCTACAAAAAATCAAAGATGATCATTTTTGAGCCAAAATAACACTGAAATACAGAAGTTTCTTTTTTTTTAATTGACAAAGTATGCATGACCCTTGGTCATTCATCTTGGGGCAGAAACTGTAGATAGATGGGGTCATTATGAGCACACATTAATCGTGGGTATCCAGTTTCATTGCTATCATGCTTTTAATTAACTCTGCAGTTGGAAACTAAATGTGCTAATGTGCTAATGGTCATTATAACCCCTGAGCTGATTATATGGTAACTTTATATTTTAAGAGTGGGAATGATAAAACAAAACATTACTATGGATTAGTTTTTTAAATGGCTTAAGCTGCAGGGACCACACTATTATAGGTCAACCTTCTCCAATCTGCTGCTTTCAGATTGTGTTAGGACTGCAATTTCCAGACTTCCATCTTAGAATTTACTCCACACCAAACATGTACAAAACTTCAGCATTAAAACCTTTTATGGTTATAAACAAAATTGTAACTATTCTCCAATATGAAAGGGGGGGGTTGCTCTGCTGAACTACCTAAGCTCATATTCATCATTGTCATCTGAGACATAATAGAAAATAAGAGCTGACAATAGAATTCAGAAATGCGGTAGAAAAGGAAACTTTCAAGATTTAGACAGCAGTTACTATTGTTGGCCACACAGTCAGCAAGTTTGAACTGGATTTGGCATTTTAACCCAGCTATTGACTCCTTGCAAAGGACTTGGGATAGGCAGATGTTTGATGGTATTAAAAGTATCATTGCAGGTGTTCCTTTAAAGCTGCCTTTTGTAATTGCCTGATGGGTATTTTATTTTGCCAATGTTGATTCTGTTTAGGTGCTGCTCCAGATGTTGTTATGTGGTTAATATCAATCTTCATAGTGTAAAACTAATGGAAATTTAATCATTGCAGTCCTAACTATGAACCTTATTAATAATTCTTATTAAAGTATTACTTTAGAATATAGGCAGTTCCAAGCAGGGTGGGGTGTTTTTTGTTGTTGTAAAATTAGGTTTCCAAGTCTGATAAATTCAATATTTCTGGATACTGAAGGATTCCTTTAGGTGTTGCTCCACAGGCTCCAATCCAGATTGGTTTAACAACGGATTTCTTTTTCCATAAGCATTCAACTTCCCCCTGGAACCCAGTACTTTGTCATTTTTCCCAATTGTTTTTCCTCAATCCTAACATCATCCAGAACAGCAACACCAATGAAGCAGACTTGCTTCAATAACTCTTATATCAGGCACATTATGAGCAAGATGCCTGTTTGGACCTTAAAATTCCAGAAAATCTTAACCCACTCATTTTCCAAAACCTTCTCAGGTTGATGATCCCAGTCATTTTTCCTACATTCAAATCCAAACCTCAGGCAGTTTCCAATGAATAATTCTGGCAACTCAGTCATGATGCTCTTTGTAGTTAAGTGGTTGATATTTTATTCCACTCTTTACATTTAAATAGTGTGATGACATTCCACATTCAGTTTTGACTTGCCCATGTAAATTGTAGGTGTGGCAGTCACTTAATGCCAGTCACAAAGATTTCTCTGTATGATAAGCTGTGTGAGTTTGGGATCCATTATCGTGGATTCTAAATGAGTTAAAGCTCCAATGCGTTAAAGCTGCAGAAAGAGTAAAGTTGATTTGTGAGTGAGTGTATACCAATCTAATGGACCTGAAGAGGGCTGATCCACCCCATCATTAGAAGTTGCTATATTGCACCTGCTAGCATTCCAAGTGCAATAAACTCCAATACATTTCAAATGATAGCAAGTGGGAGTCATCTATTCATGCTCACAAACCGTCACACACACACACACACCATGGCAGCACATTTATTTATTCTGGCCCATGTGATGTCTTTCAGGGACATTTACACTATACCTACCCAAATTCCCAGCCAGCATGGAAATCTGAGAATTGTAATTATATTACAGGTTAAAGCCAGCAGATTGAAGGGGGAGGAAATGGTGGAAAAAGTGGCTGGGTGGGAATGGTCACAAGATAGGGAGAAAAAGGAAACCCTATTTGGTTCACACAATACACTTAACTGGGTCATCTGTATGCATGCTATGCTAAGCATGGTTTGTTCATGTATTCTGTGGCTGTGCTTGTTTCTGCATTGACTGGAGAAATACCCCCTTTCTGTACACCGAAAATACCCAGAAGCCATGGAAGGATTATTAAAGTGGTAGCTAGCATGACAGCAAGACAGGCTCTGGGGGATCAAGTAGCATTAGATCTTTTAACGTGAAATATCATCTCTGTGTTCTTCTACAGCTTGTCCAAAAATAAACCAGCATAGAATTGATAGGAACTTCGGCTTACTATAAGGCTTTTATAATAGCACCATAGCATCTTCACTGCACTGTAACAATAAAGGAAGTCTGCTTTCAAATAGAATGGGGTTCCAGTTTAAAAATAAGCCATTTTGAAGGGAATTAAAATTTAATTTTAAGTAAAATGGATTTTAATGGGAGAAGCAGGAACGTGCTGTTGTTTTTTTTAAATGCAATTCATTTTGGCGTGGATCATGTCCATCTTCTTGACATGAGACAAACGTGCAAATAGTGTTGTACATGATTAAAACATTACTTATGTTGCAATATAACATGACTTAAAATACCTATTAACATATTTTTTTTAAGGAATCAAAATGATTTATACTATTGAAGTAAGCATCTTGTTTCTTCCCCATCCGTTCAGCTATCCAACATGATGCCTTTCTTGAGGTACTGCAAATAGTGCTGATGGCACTATTCTTGACAGCTGAAAGTGCATATGACTTGAAAATTTTAGCAATGAAAGTTAACGCAACTAGTGAAAACATGGAACTATGATTAAATGTACTACATTAATGGCCACAGATAGAGCAACCAACCTTAGAATTGACAGTGAAAGTATTAGAGTATGGGTAGCTTCCTCCTTTAGGAACAACTACCAACAATAAAAGAACTACCAGTCAAAAATATGTTACAGAATAGGATAGAAAGAGTATTGACAATTTTAACTTTTGATATTGAAGAAGACTTCTAAGAAGGCCATGGATAGAAAACAAGTAAGTGGATTATCAAAGAAATCAACCCACAGTTCTCACTCGAAACTCAGTGATCATACCTAAGACCTTATGCAAAAACCTAGCTCTTTTGAGAAGTCTATAATAATTAGAATGGTGGAAAGAAGGGGAAAAACAGAGCAACCTGTGGAGGGTGGAGGGTGGATGGTGGATGGATGGAAGTGATGGTGCAACATTGGAAGACCTGAAGGACCAAGTTAGGGTCAGATCATCATGGAAAAAGCCTTATTTATGTAGGTTTATAGGAGTTTATTTTGATTTGATTGGCACATAATTAATCAATCACTAGCAATATTGCTTATATTATTACAGATCTATATTTTCTGCACATATCACTCTGGACTAGGCTTTAACTTTATAAATGGTTGGCATTATCTATAACACCACATCAAAGATCCTTTGGTTTGCTTCTTGTAAATTCTCTTTTATGTTCCTTTGAGGGGAGAGGCATCAACGGATTTAAATTTTCACCATTATTGTAAATCGTTGCACATATTTTAGACTGGATTTGACATTTTTATCCACCTATCGAGTCCTTCCCACATTGTTATTATGATATTGCATTATTTCATTTGACAGATGAAAACAAAATACAGCAAGGTGTCCTATGAATTAAAAGATTTAATTAACTTATAATTAATTAAATGCAATTGCATTTGACAAAAAGAAAATACAGGGGGAAAATCCTATGGATTAAAATGTCTGACTCTTTTGAAGGAATAGAAATGAGGACCTCATGCCATGTAGAGATTATTTTGCTGCTCACAGAACTACTCCTGCTCTTATTACTGGTACATATTTAGCTTGAACAGATGTACAGAATATTTAAGTGACCCAATCTCTCTTTAGAGATCATACAAGCTGAGAAAATCACTTTCTCTGCTTCATTTTATGGGGATATTTTTAAAAAGCCAATTACACTGTGCTCTTCTTTCCACGGTTTGTATCCAACCCAATGGGTTTGGGTTTGAATGAATGCATGAAACTTTCAAAACATCTGATGTGCCTTCTGCTGTTTTATACTAAGCAGAATTATCAAGCACAAAGTTGATGCAGCTTGTTCTGAGCAGAACAATTCAAAATGATGTTTCTAATGGCACGAATATGGAACAAGGTTTGGTTTTACCCTAGTCAGCTTTGAAGAGCAAAACACAGCAGTTCAGAGTTGGCCAAAAGTGACGGAATAAATGGCTGACAGAATGGGCAAGATGGAATAAGCAAGCTCCAAATGTATACAGACTACCATATAAAGCCACCTAGAATCAAATAAGTAGGCAAATAAATGTTATAGTTTTCCTAAATGCGGCTTTAGAGGATTATGAAGTATTTGTCCTTTCAGCTTCCCTGAATGTTTGTGTAACTTTATCACTGAATTTTATCAGCTTCATGAGTTTTATTGATACACAGCCAGCACAGGTAACCTTCGATTTACAAAGATTTGTTTAGTGACCTTTTGAAGTTTCAATGCCACTGAAAAAAATTACTTACACCCAGACTTCATAATCACTGCAGGATCCCCATAGTCATGTGATCAAAATTCTAGTGCCTGGGCAGCCGGCATGTATTTACAATGGTTGCAGCATTCTGGGATCAAGTGATCACCTTTGCAGCCATCTCCCGAAAGCAAAGTCAATGTAGGAAGGAGAACTCGGATAAGAGCCGGTGCAGTGGTTAGAATGCAGTACTGCAGGCTACTTCTGCTGACTGCCGGCTGACTGCAATTTGACAGTTGGAATCTCATCAGGCTCCAGGTTGACTCATCCTTCCATCCTTCCAAGGTGGGTAAAATGAGGGCCCAGATTGTTGTGGACAATAGGCTGACTCTGTAAAACCACTTAGAGAGGGCTGTAAAGCACTGTGAAGCACCATATAAGTCTAAGTGCAATTGCTATTCGCTGAACGGCCACCCGATTTACTTAACAACTGCAGCGAGTTGTTTTAACAACTGTGGTAGAAAAGGTTGTAAAATCAGGTATGGCTAACTCACCATCTTGCTTAGCAACAAAAATTCTGGTTTCAATTGTGTTCGTAATATTCTATGATTAAATGCTTATAAAGTAGGACCCTGCATTGGTCCATGGCAACTCACCCTGGCATTTGTCAGCAGATCCCAAGCTATTTTCTGTCTAACCTTGGCCTAAATAGAGCAATATGTTACTTTTGTACTAAGACTGTTTACTAAAGGAAAAGCTATTAATTCAGAAGAATTAAAATTTTATTGTGCGGGTGAGGAGTCAAATCTACTGGACAAGACATTACAAGACCCAGGCCTCTATCCTAGACCAACCCTGCTGAACTTTGGGAAGCCCTGGTCTCCTAGTGCTGCTGATAAACACTACTTTCTTATTGCACTATAAGACACATCTGCCCATGACATGGTGATGGATGAGTGTGTGCACTTGGTGTGTATTGCCGAGATGAGAGATATAACTCTGTTGGAAAGCTGCCTGGCTTGGTTTCAGGTCCTACAACAGTACAACATCAAGGTCAGGGAAGAGAAGTCCCTGTGATTGTGTGAATACTACTCTAACTAGTTGCCTAGCGGTGCCCCCACCCCTAGTTGAGGTTTGGAGTTCCTGAGGTTTTAATCTTAGTTGACATCAACTTTAATAACCTGAAGGAAGGACCTAGTGGATCCAGTGCTATGACAAATAGCAACCTTTGGCCATGTAAGATTGCATGTTCTAGATCTGGCCTTTACTTCAAACTAGACAATTTGTTCTATAGATGGAAGTCATTATCATCAGTTCTTTGCTGACTCAATCACAAACTTATCAAATTAGGATACATAGATGCTATAAACCTTTGCAGTAGCAGAGTACCAATTAAAATAATCTGCCCCAGAATCAAATGGATTCATGTTTCCAAAGGGTGTTTGGGCATTTCCTTGACAATTTGGCAAGGAGTTCTAGCCTCTGCCTGGTTAATCTTTGAAACATAGAGGTGAACTAAGATTGTACCAGTGAGGTCTCCTCCCAGGCACCAACCCCGAAAATTTATTGAAGAGCTAAAGGAGATGAAGTGACTGAAAAGACCCCCAGTTGACAGTAGAGGAAAACCAAAAATAGATGTGGCTAAATGCTGGTAAGAACCTATACAGCGGTGGAAAAAGTATTCAGAGTGGTAGTGATGCAGCAATTCTTCTTAGCATTTATACTGTGAACAGATTGCTTCCTGCTGATCCTGTTCTGAATTAACTAGTCCCTTTTTAAAAAATGGGATGGCGTAAACCATGTGCAGAAATGACAAATGAAATTGCAGGCTTTTTCACAGATATTTGTTCATATTCATTCTGATTTGAATGCTATTTGGGCATAACCTATGGTGGCAGACAACATGGTATTGTGATGTGATCTGGAATTCTTTTGACCTGGAGTCAAATAATTACCTGATAATAATAGTGCATACAAGAATGTGGAGTAGCTGCTCTATTAACATTTTCATATCCTAGTTTTACATTCAAGAATAAACGTGTAATAAAATGATTAAATTAAGAGACCCAATTTTAAGTCAATTATGAGAATATGCTTTGAACAAGCCCTTAATGCTATATAGTCTTTATTTGCTCTTAACAAAATACACAAAATTCACTTATCATCATTATTGTACAAGTATAAATAATGCTCAGTATTCAAGTACAATCAAGTGCTGAAATTCCTACACTTCATGTAAACACAAACTAGGCTTTCTATTTCACATGCTATCTTCAGCTCATCTGCTGTGCCCAGAGCATCCCAACAGGGGGCATCGTATTCTAGTCTGCCCTCTTTAACTGCATTCTTTCAAGGAAAAAATATGAAGACTGGCAAAGTTTTAAGTTTCAATGACACAAATGTACTGCTTTTGGTACAATAGTTATCCAAGCACCCTTTCTCCTGTAAACATCTGGATATTTCAATTGATTTAGTTCAGCTTAATAGATAAATATTTTCAGGGAAAAAAATCCTTAATTTATTAAAGCAAAACATAAACATCTTTTTAGTCATTTACAGCACTCTTTGCTCAAAGACCAAATAATACTATAGTTCAGATCACTTTATGGGAAATACCCATTGAAGCATGTTTACATTTCTTTGTAAGTATGCAAAAAGAAAGAAAATACAAATCAGTGTTTGAGTTAGACTTCAACTAACTTAGCCCAGACCGAAAGGCTTTTAATTCACCCACTCGCCTCTCAAACATATTGTTGCAATACAATCTGCACAGTTTTAACATTCATTGGAGTGGCAGTCTGAGCTCAGAATCAGTCCTTGAAAAAGTAACATCTAAAAAAAAAATACACATAGCTAAAACAATGAGGCACTTATTCTCCCTCAGACGTTTCTTCTCTTTGGTCACCTGGAGGAGGGAGGGAGGTTGCAGGCGTTGTTTCTGTTGTCGTTTCCGTTTCCTTTGCTGGTTGCTGTTCCTCCACAGATTCAACCATGTCATCACCTTCTTTGTCTGTTAAAGCTTTGTTATTTTCCTGGTCCGTCTCCGTCAAT
>JANHFT010007032.1:7699-29856 GCA_032467955.1 Pseudoxenodon macrops | reverse complement strand
TTTTTATTTAATCAATATTTTTTTTGAAGCAAAAATTTGCTTTTCTCTTTTTTTTTTGGGGGGGGGAGGGACATTTATTTATTGATTTATTCATAAACAAAAAGTGACCATGTGTGGTGTATAGTAAAACTATAAAACGGTAATATATAAAAAACAATTATCCAGAATTCTTTTAAAAATCCTGATTAAAGGATAACCAAGGGCAGCATATGTCAACAAAGATGGCGCCCCTTCAGTGCCTTGCCAGTCTCCTGTGGGCCCCAGGGCTAATGGCATAACAGGTTTGGGAGACTTGTGGAAGTCTCTCAAATGGGTGGAAGCATTCAGGGAGAGGGGAGAGAATGTTCCACAAGGTAGGTGCCAGGGCAGAAAAGGCCTACCTCCTGGGCCCACCAAGCAAACACTACCTGTAGCAGAGGTGGGATTCACTTACCTTCCCTACAGGGGTGAGTTCTAACTTACCTCACTGCCAGTTTGCTTCCTCCCACGCCGTCTGGCCGCGCCTTGTAGGCGTGAGTGCGCTTCACTCATGCATGCATGCACAGTACCAAAAAATTACAAAAAATCCCCCCCAAAAAAGGCCAAAAACAAGATGACAATGGATGCGCAGTGCCGGAAACTCAGCTTCTGTGCATGCGCAGAAGAAGAAGAAAACCAGAAAAAAAATTCCCCCTAAATTTTTTTAAAAAAAAGATAGTGGTGTCCACGGACCAGAACCGGTTCCATGACATCACCAGCAGTTTACTACCCACTCTATAGAACTGGTCCAAGCTGGTAGGAACCCACCTCTGCTTCCCTATCAGTTCGCAAATCTGAGTATGTGCAGTCAAAAGATGGAGCACAACACTGAAGAAAAACAGCACAATTTATTGTGAGCGATTGTTATTGGGTTCCACTTCTGTGAGGATGTATTGAATGACCTTGGGAAACAGGAAGGAGAGCCACAGACTGGACAGCTGGTGTGTAAAAAGTATCTCAGTTCCACCATGCTGACTCAGCTCTGGGAGATGGTCCATGCATCTTGAAGTGGCCAAGTTAGAATAATATTGGACTAGATAATGCTCAGAAGTACTCCTAATATGAAGTCACCAGGAGTTGAGCTTAATGCAAATGAGATTTTAATTTAAACACATGTTTCAAACCTAGCCATTGTCATTTATAATCTGTAGTTTATGGATTAAAGTATTAGATGAAAGCTAGTCAATTGTGGTTTATGACACAGATCACTGATAACTAAACTAAGCCTTGGTACAATGTGTCAACCCAATCAATATGAAGAATGATTTATAGCTGCAATGATGGAGTTCCAAGGATCCATCAGAGAGTATTTATTTGTATGCTGGATAAAAAATGTCTTTTGATACACATTTTCTGTCTCTAAAGAACTTCCTCATTTTTCAACTTGGACATTGGTCTTTTATGAAGGTGTTTGCCTGCTTTTAAATAGCCAAAAGAAACAAAGGATAAAGGCACTACAGGCTGCAATACATCACTGTATATATTGGCTACTGCGGCCCTTTCAGAATCTTTCCGTGTTTCATACAAAGGTCAGCAAAGATCTAGACATATTTTCAGATTCATCCATGAAAGGATACCTAATAATGCAAGGTTCCCAATTGGGAGCAGATATATAAAAATCAATAAAAATCCAATCTGTTTTACTTCCATTTTTTTTTTGCAGGGCAGATTCTGCTTTGCACAATTTATAAGCAGGTTTTTAATACACCATCTGGACATAAATTCACTGGTCTATGCACAGTCAGAGAGGAGTTTGACTTACTCTCTGAACATTTTCCACGTCACATGGTGATCCAAGAAGTGCTGCAAAGCAGCATTAATCTCAAACCCTTTGCTAAAATATATTTTGTTATAAATGGACTTCCAACCAGGACCTCCAAACATCTCCAAATTTTCAAACATTAGATAAGATGGGAGAATGACCAGTCCTAACCAGACCAGATTCTGTCTAATGTTCATCTCAGCATGGTTTTCCTTCAGTGGAAAACACAAAGCCACGTTCAAGAGGCTCAAAGCAAAGTTATTTTACATATGTAATATGGGAGAAAGCTGTAAGTGCATCAACAGAAATATTACATCAGTATTCTTTCCCTTATTTTTATGCTATATATAGCACAGTATATCATCTTTGATTTACAACTATTCAAAGTTTAATGGCCATTCAAAGTTATATTGGCTTTTTTTCAAAGATCCTCACACTTACAACCATCGCAGGATCCCTATGGTCATGTGATGAAAATTTGGATGCTTGAAAATCAGCACATATGTATGTTGCTACAGCATCCTGGACAGAGGTGGGTTCCTACCGGTTCAGACCGGTTCTACCGAGTAGGTAGTAGGCCGCTGGTGACATCACAGAGTCGGTTCTGGTTTGTGGGCGCCACCATTAAAAAAAAATGTTTGGGGGGGGAATTTTTTTTTGAATTTTTTCAGATTGTTTTCTTCTGTGCATGCGCAGAAGCCAAGTTTCTGGCACTGCGCATGCGCTGCCATCTTGTTTTCGGCCTTTTTGGGGTGGATTTGTTTGGGTTTTTTTGCTACTGTGTGCATGTGCGCACCCACGAGGCACGCCATGCGGCATGGGAGGCAGCGAACCAGCGGCAAGGTAATTTAGAACCCACCCCTGATCCTGGAGTCTTTGCATTTACAACCATTCCAACTGGTTTCCAACAAGCAAAGACAATGGGGAAAGCCAGATTTGCTTTACAACCACATGTGTCACTTAACAACCATGCCCCCCCCAAAAAAAGGTGTAAAATCAGATGTGGCTCACTTAACAGTCATCTTGGTTAGCAATGGAAATTCTGGCCCCAATTGTGGTCATAACTGAAGGACTACCTGTTAGCACCTAAAGATATGTTCAGGGATCTTGAGTTGTAGGAGAAAGTGCAAGTACAAGAATCGAAGCAGGCATTCGGTCTTACAAGTGAATAATTATATTGATCTTAAGTTTCCTGCACCCCATTATTCGTGTTTCTCAGTAGCCCAGTAGAAAGTTGCTCCAAATGTCTGAAATGTCTCGTACTGACCCAAAATCCCCCAGTAATGGCATACCTCTTGCAACCAAGGTCTTTGACCTGAACTAGAAAAATTAAACAGGGTTAATTGGGATAACTCCAAAAAATCCCAGAACTATAGGCTAAGTACAGTTATTAAAAATACATCCCCAAAAGCCAAAGGCAAACATCTGCATGATTCCCAAGCTGTGTTTAAGAAATCTCCAGGAATCACACTCAAAGGAAATTTTATCCTCCTCTGTAACCAGGTCAGTGTTTCCCTCAGTGCATTTTGAGGTCCATATATCTTAAAAATGGCCCAAGTTGCAAAACACAAAATTAAGTGGTGGTATCCAACCAAACATGACTGATCCGATCAATCAAGCAAGCAAAATATTTGTAGCTCAGAGTTGAATTGAGTGGTCTTTGATTGTCTCTGAGCTTGGTTGTTTTCTTGCAGACATTTCATTACCCATACTAGGTGACATCATCAGTGTCATTGCTCTTAACTTAGTTTGGGTAATGAAACATCTGCAAGAAAACAACTAAACTCAGAGAGCACCAAGGAGCCCTGATTTAAGAAAGTTAAAGAGGGTTGGATTTAGGATTTAGATGGTATACCACCAGGAAAATTTAAGGCTATAAGATCATTGGGAACAGTGGTCGGTTGCTGCCAGTTCGGGCCGATTTGGGCAGAAATGTGCGCCCGCCCGCTGAATCGGCAGCGATGGATGGATGGCCATGTCACTGAACTGGTCCTCCGGTTGCAGCTGCTTGAAAGTGGCTGGAAAACAACCCTCTGCACATTCACAAAGCCTTCTGCACATGTGCAGAGGGTTTTTACCTGGACGTGGTGATGTCATGCACGCTTTCTATGCTTCCACACATGTGCAAAACAAACACTTCTGATCGGTAGGGAAGGTAAACGGAACCGACCACTGATTGGGAAGTAGAAGTAACATCTAGAGCAGGGGTGTCAAACTGGTGGCTCATGGGCCAGATGCATCACATGCACGCCACACCCAGCCCAGCTCTGCGAAGGCAAAAAAGTCATGATACATCACTTGTATCTTTACGATTTTTATTGGTATTGTTTCCTGATTGCTTATTTGTACCCTATGACTATCATTACGTGTTGTACCTTATGATCCTTGACGAATGTATCTTGTTTTTTATGTACACGGAGGGCATATGCACCAAGACAAATTCCTTGTGTGTCCAATCACACCTGGCCAATAAAGAACTCTATTCTATTTTATTTCTATTTCTATTCGAAGTTCTCCTGCTGGTTGGACTAGAAGACCTTTAAGATCCCTTCCAATCTCATGATTCTATGGTTGGATTCACAAATCCGGGCTGCTTGCCAATCAAACGAGACACCTTGAAGCGGGATAACTAGGAGACCGGCGTCGTCACCGTCTTTTCCGTCGGGTCAGAAAGCTCCGGGACGACGGCGCGTCCACAGCCCGCATCCCTCCTAGACGGCTTGCGAGGGGCCGGCCGGCCGCCCTTATCACGGCGAGCCCAGTCCAGGTGCGGCAGGAAGGCGAAGGGAGGAGCCGCGGCCGGGCCCCCGCCCAGAGTTCTAGCTCGGCCTTGCGGCTGTCCCGCCTCTCCCCCGGGCAGACCCGCCGAGGCCGCCCTGCTTCCAGCCCCCGGCGGCTGAGCCCGCAAGCGCAGCTGCCTCTACGGAAGTGCCTCCCGCGACAGGCACCGGGCCGCCCGAGGGCAGGGTTCGGCCGGAGCAACGACCGCGGAGCCCGCAGAGCAGCGGGGGTGGGTGGGTGGGGGGCGCTCGCCACGTTCCACTCGTCCGCCTGCTTTCGGGCTCTGTCCGGGGGCGCCGAGGGACGGGGCGGCCGTCTTGTGGAGCGCCCACCCGGCTCGGCGCCAGGATAGAAGCCCTTCCCGCTGCCGGTGGAGTTCCGCGGCCGCCGGGCTCCGAGACGCTCCCGTGGGCCGGGCGAGGCGGAGGAGGCGGAGGCGCGCCAGGAATGTGCAGAGCGAGCGGGAGCGCCTTCTGGCTTTCTCTCCGCCGCCGTTGCCGCCGGCCGACTTCGCTCCGCTTCCCCTCCGCTGCTGCCCTGGGTGGAGCTTCGCACTCGCTCCGAGGTGAATCAGGCGCCGGGAGCGGCGGGGGTGGGGACGAGCCAGCCGAGCCCCGGCCTGCCCCACAGCTTCTGAGCGCGGCGGCGGCGGCGGCAGCAGCAGCAGCAGCAGCGGCCAGCCCGCCACCTGTCCAGCAGGCCCCCGGGAAGGTAAGGCGTGCGCTCGCAGGGCTGGATCGGACGGCCGAGGAAGGTCGTTCCTCCCCCGCGCAGCGCCGAGTCTGGCGTCCGGCTGGGCGGTCCCCTTCCTCCCGCGGCAGGGAGCCTCCGCGCGGGCGACCCCGAAGGGGGCCGGGGACGAGACTGAAACTTCGGGAAGAGCGGCGCCTTGCGGAGTTCGGAAGTGAGCGGAGGCGGGGAGGGGAGGGGGCGGCGGCGTGGTCCAACCGGTCCCGAGAAAGGGCGGCGGGCGCGTCTCGCCCGCGGCCAGACGCCCCTGAACTCCGCCGGGCCGTGGCCGAGCGCCCCAGGACCCGGTGTGTTGGGCCGCCCGGTAGGGCAGGGAGGAGGGCGCTGACCCAGAGTGGCCTGAACTGGCCAGGCGTAAGACGGGCGGCCCGGGGGAGCTGCTTCCCCCCCCCGCATCCTCGGCGCCATGCGTGCCCCACACCTTCCCCAGCACTCACTGTGCCAGCAGCACCCAGGACGTGCTGGGGCAGGCAAGTCGCTGATGGCAGTCCTGCCGAGCCGCGTGAACCGAAGCGGGGCTGCCAAGGGAGCGCGTGGTGCCTCTCCGGCCTTGGCCTGAGTCCCAGCCCCACTTGCACAGGCTGACCTCAGGGAGCTCACTGGAAACGCAGCGGGGCTCTGCCTCCAGAATCCCTGCTACTGAAGGAAGTCAGCCTGGTGCTTTTGGATCCCATCTGGGGAAACTTTCCACCGGAGCAAGCTCTGTGATCCTGAGTTCACTCTCCCATTGGGTTTACGGTGACTTATGCTCACAAAATGGAGCCTGGTTTGGGTGTGCGCTATGGGAGAGTCAGCTAGGGAAAGATGGGTTTCCCAGGAGAAGAAGGGGGAGCTTTCAACCCTGAGGCTGAACTTTAGTAACCCCCCTTTCTCTCTGCCCTACTTCCAGGGCCCTGGGAGACTGGGACCACCGCCCCTGTTGCAGGCCAGGCAGGAGAGGAGAGGCCGCAGGATGCATGTCAGGCCCCTACACAGCCCACCTAAGGCTGGAGCAGAGGGCCTTGTGAGCTTTGGGGAGCCCCCCTGGGTTCACAGGACTCCACAGGTGTCTGCAGTTCTCAGGCAGCCCTCTGTGGTGCCCAGCAGAGGCCTTCCTCGCATCCACTCCTGGGAGCCCTCAGAGGAGGGAGCGTGGCTGCCTTCTGGCTTTGGTGCTGGAGCGCAGCCAGGGGCCTCCAGTGGAGGAGGAGGAGGCTTCTCCTTGCTGGAGCTGGGTGTGGCTGAAGCGGCTGAGCAGGTTCAGCAGGGTGAGGCAGGTAGGCTGGGAACAAGAGGGCTGCCGATGCAGAAGCAGGCAGTGACAGGCCCTGCTGGGCGGGCTGGAGCAGGAAGGGAGGGTGTGCTGCGTTCGAGGGCTGAATCCTGGTAAGGGCAGCATGGCAACATCCTCCTGGTCACCTCTGCAGACCTGCGATGGGTGGCTGGGCAGGCTGGGTGACGCCTGGGACAAGAGGGTTAGGGTTACTAGGACAGTAACTGTTGTTAATAGGATAGCTTACTGAGTACATGTTTTAATTTTCAGTTCTGCATTTTTCCCAAGTTAATTATCTACTCACTTCCCCGGAAGAGAATGTTGTAAACGATCCTTGGCTGTTCTCTCTGAGCGGCCTGGAAGGCTTGGCCAGTCCTGGAGGCCTTGCCGTGGGCAGGCCATGAGACACACACACACACACACACACACGCGTCCCACGGGACAGGGAAGCTGAGGCGGATGAGGCAAGGGGCCCTGCCTTGCAGGGGTTCGGCCTGGGACCTTGAGTTCCACACTGCTCTTGGTGGCCTTCAACATGGCCTTTCGTGGCTCCTTCCAGCTTTGTTTGGAAGAGATGGCCACTCAACAGCAACGGAATGAATCCCTTTTGTTTTAACTAGCAGTGTTTGAAACTGTCTTGTAATTTTCAGAGAGAGGAAGTACCAGGCCATCTTCTTTGGATCATTGTCAAGTTCTTTAATTCTTTTTGTTCTTTTTACCTATATATATACTTTTTTTTCTTTTGTGTATGTCTGAAGGGGGGGGGGAATTCTTCCTTAATAATGTTATTTGCTTTTATTTTTGTGCAGGTAATCAGGTTTTTCCCTTTTTTCTCCCTTCTATATATAGATTCTATATGTAATAAAATGTTTGAATATGGAGATTCTGTATCTGTGAGCAGTACTAGAATATAAATATAGAAGAGTTTATTATCAGATATTTGCTAAATGCTACAGGTCATAAAATCAATTGGTATTGGGAAATTGTTGAGAAGTGTGCCAAAATAAAATGTATGGATGGAGTTATTTTCAATGTGAAAATCTAAAAATGTAGTCTTAGCCTATTTAGAATCATTAAGGGCAGGTATTACTTATTATTTACAGGAGATTCGTTTAATGGAACAGGATAAATCTCTGCTAATGAAGGATTGGGTGGGATAGGTTTATCTCACAGACACTTTGACGAAAGTGGCCATTTGTGTTTGAAAAGGGTGTCCAATTGATGTATAACTTATCACTGATATAAATGGGTATTCTTTAATTTTATGGATTAAAATAGCAGTGATTGCAATGGCTATGGTTATGGACCAATGTAAATTCTCCTACTTTGAATCAGTACATTTATGATAAAGTGATAATCGGCCATCAATGAACACACATACACAACAGAAGAACAAAGTTGGAAGTGACCTTGGAGGTCTTGTAGTGAGTCCAACCCCTGCACAGGCAGGAGTTCCTATGCCATTCCAGACAAGTGGCTGTCCGGTTTCTTTTTGAAAGCCTCCCCTGATGGAGCACCCAGAACTTCTGAAGGCAATTTCTGTTCCACTGGTTAATTATTCTCACTGTTAGGAAATTTCTCCTTCGTTCTAGGTTGCTTTTCTCAATTAATTTCCATTCATTGTTTTTTTGTCTTGTGCTCTTGTGCTTTGGAAAATAGGTTAACCCTCCCTCTTCTTTGTAGCAGCCCCTCAAATATGGGAAGACTGCTATCATTTCACCCCTAGTCCTTCTTTTCATTGAACTAGATAAACCCAATTCCTGCAACCGTTCTTCATATGTTTTAGCTTCCAGTCCCCTAATCATTGACATAGATTTAAGCCACAGACCTCCCAACCAAACGAAGGAAATACTTTTTGATAATCAGTTAACTAAGGTGTTCAGGAAGCACACTGGAGCACTTCAACTAACCTGATATCAACTGGGAGACAAACTCTGCACTTAGTGGGAGATCAAACAGGCTCCTAACAAACCCAGCAGACAACTTTGTGTCCCAAAAGGAGGAGAAGGGAACTAGAGGATCAGCTATACTGAGATTAATTCTTACTAACAGAGATAAAATAATAGAAGGGGTTGAAATTGGGGGAGGTCTGGGGTGTGGAATGACTATGTCACATTGGAATTCAACATAATACAGATACAAGCAATAGAACAAAATCAAACGAATGCCTTAGACTTTAAGAGAGTTGAATTTAATAAACTTGGAGCTTGGGAAGGATTCCCTGGCTATAATAAACCTTTTAAATAAATACTGGTGCTCAGATGTAGATGCCCACCAACAAATGCAGGCAGGAGGATCGTATCAGTCCTGGCAGTGCAGGCCAGGGCTTAATCCCCAGGTGGTTCAGTGAATTAGGAAATTGGCTCACGGATAGATCCCAGAGTGTGGGGGTGGTTAATGGGCCACCGTCTGAATAGAGACCCGTCAGAGGCAGTGGGCCACAAGGTCCAGCCCCTGGTCCTGTTCTGTTCAATGTGTTTCCGAGTTATATAACAGAAGGGTTACTAGGTAAGGTTTGTCTTTTTGCTGGTGATACAAAGGTGTGTAATAGAATTGTTATCCCTGGGGGTATTTATAACATGAACAATGATTTGGCGTTGCAGGAAAATTGGTCAAAAATGTAGAATGCAGCTCAAACGTTTCTAAATATGGGGGAAAAGATTCCTCTGGCAGGGCTTGTGGGGTTACAACAGAAGGAAAAGATGTAGGTGTTTGCAGACAACTGCAAAATGGGCAAAGGGTGTGGCCAGGCAGCTGTGAAGGCAGGCCAAATTCTGGGATGCATCACTAGAGGGGGATCCCAGCAGGAAGGAGGAGGTCCTAATCCCGCTATGTAGAGCTTTAGTCAGACCTCCTATCTGCAATACCATGTCCAGTTCTGGAAACCCCACTTAAAAAAAGATACTGATAAGACTGAACGAGTCTAGAGAGGCAAAAACGGTCCAAGGAGGGACAAAACATACCAGGAGTGATTGGAGGACCTGACTATGTGCAGCCTGGAGGACAGAAGAGAAAGGGAAGGGAACATGATTGAAACCGTTACATATATTGAGGATGTGAATAAGGGTCTAGAGGACGTTATTTACAATATTAAGCAAATATCAAGAACCACAGGGACTTGACTCCAAACTGATGGGAGGGAAGTTCTGAAGTACTGCTGGAAAGTATGACTTCCCAGAAAGTAGTGGACGTCTGGAACCAACTTCCAGCAGAGGCTAGTGGGTCAAAAACAAACTCCAAGGGGCAGACCGATGGTCCACTAGGTCTTCTGACATTGCTCTTTGCAAGCCTCCCTGGTCTGCTCATGTAGGCCGTGAGGAGGCACACCCGCTTTCTCTGCACCACGGAGACGTTCCCGTGTGTCACTCCCCTGCGGCCTTTGGCACCTATCCCACACCACACCTGAAGTGCAATAGCTGTGATAGTATGGGAGGCTACCCAGCGTCTCCCAGGATCTGTAGGGCCAGCTTGCTTGTGCTCAGAGGTTGTGGTTTCCCCAAAGTGGTCCATGCAACATGGGAGCTGGCACCAAGCAGCGGCTTGGTTTTTCTTTTTGCACAGACGCTTCCTAACAAGCACACAGCACACTTTGCCTAGTCACCTTTGTGCAGTGTTTACAAGGTGGATTGAATCCTATGCTAATTAAACAGGTAGGATTTGCACAGAATGTTGAGAGCCACCAGCAGTCAAAATAAACTCTAATCATGGTTAAAACTTAACAAAGGTGCCTGAATATGGCATCATCCATCTTGTGGTCTCAGCCTGTCTCTTCTTCCACCTCAGTCCTGAAGGGTTTCTGAATTCACCATCCAGGAACAGCATTGAGTTGGGAGGGGGGAAGGCCCGGGAGATGTAGAGCACCCACAGTCCTGCTGTTGTTCAGGAGAGAGTCCTGGGTTTCTGTTCCCTTCAGAGAGTCTCATTTGCCAGGCCGGGCCTTGAGAAATGGAGGGGGGAGGGTCAGAAGGGCTCTTGGAGGGCCCAGTCTCCTGCACCCAGGCTCTGCCCTCCGACATCCCCTTTTCCTGCTTGACAGCTGCCGTTTTCTTTTATCTCCAAATAAAAGCAATCTTGCTTCTGCCCAAGTTTTCTCTGCTGCCTCCCAATTTGCAGCTCGCCAGAATTGAATCTCCTTTGTCTCTTAAAATACTAACTTAAGAGCTCTCCATGGTGCAAAAACCGCATAATGCCCTTTTTGGACAGTGGCACTCTTCACCTGGCCCAGAGATCTGCCTATCCCCCTTCAGGCCTTCTCTGTCAGGTCCTCCTCCCTGGCAGCACTCAATCACAAATATACGTCCTCTGTGCAAAACACAGTGTGGTGTTTGAGCCACAAAGGAAGCAAAATTGCTTGGCTCAAAAGTTGGAATATCCTTTGAGCTTCACCAGTGCAAGTGAGGTGCTGCAGGGTGGTTTCCCCTTCCGTTAGAGAGGGCTGAGAGCTTGTGCCATAGAGAGGAGCCCCGGTGCCTCGGGAGGCAGGTTGGTTGGTTGGCTCCTCCAGGCGCCCACCAGCAACTGGAGAGAGAGGCAGGTGCCCACGTGTGACGGGTGGACCTGTGCAAATATTGAAAGAGCTGCTTTGCCACAGCTGGCAAAGTCCTGTTTGGGGTCTCTGACAATGTGCTGTGCACAACTCGCTGTGAGACAACTTGCCCCAGGACAAGAATTACAATAAGAAATGGTGGAATAGAATAATTAAGGAAAGGATGCAAATGTGAATGGCAGAAATTAAAATATTTTTGAATTTATTCTAAATAATTAAATTGTCCCAGGGCAAGTTGTCCCATTCCTGACTCCTGCTGGAGCTGCCTCACTGTATCACTTCAGCCACCTGGATGGGCTGCTGTGGGTGCTGGTGGGCAGTGGGTGCGTGGGCCTGCCCAGCAGGCATTGCCACAGACCCAGAGAGGGGCCCCCTTTGGGGCTTCTCTTGCTGGTGGGCGTGGGCTTTTTGGGGTGGGGATGCCCCTCCCTTGGGAGAGGGACTTCCGGTGATAAGAGTAGAGCTGCCCCATGAAATGGAGGGATGTTGCTTGGCCCAGACCTTGGGGTCGCTCTGGAGGGCAAGAGGGGGGGCATATGTGCTGACTCAACCAACCAGCTTCTCCTTTCCCCCCACAGAGGTTTCTGCTGTCATGGCTCGCCGGTCGCAGAGCTCCTCCCAAGGGGACAACCCTCTGGATCCCAACTACCTACCGCCCCACTACAAGGAGTACTACCGCCTGGCGCTGGACTTGCTGGCGGAGGAAGGCAAGGAGAGCTATCACCGGTTCCTGGTGGAGGAGGCGGCCCCGGACTTCCTCTGCCCCTCAGAGGTTGAGCACATCACTCAGCATCTGCAGAAGCCACAGTGTGCCTCTCAGGAGGGAGGCGGCAGCACGGACTCCAGCCCACCGGATGCAGACATGGACGGTTCCTCAGGCACTTACTGGCCAGTGAACTCTGACCTGGCCGTTCCAGAGCTGGATCTCGGCTGGCCAATGGTCTTTGGGTTCCGGGGAACGGAGGTGACTACTTTGGTGCAGCCCCCACCCCCGGATAACCCCAGCATCAAGGAGGAGGCGCGCCGAATGATTCGGGCTGCACAGCAGGTGGGAGAGCAAGAGGCAGAGCTGTGAGATTGTGGTTGTGCTTGTGGAAGGCAGGGGAGACGGTGCTGGTCAGAGGTTCTAGGAGAGAAGAGGAGACGTGGGCAAAACAGTTGGCTTTCCCCTCCAGAAAATGACCTTTTTCTTTCAGTGGCCTTTGGGCTATTTTTAGTTCTTGATCTCATCTCAGAATTGTGTGTGTGTGTGTGTTGTGTATTTATTCTGACCTGTTGTCTCCTGTTTTTGAAGAGTTCTGGAACTGGAAGTGAGCATTTCAGTTCATGAGTGCATCCCACTTCTCAATGCAGGAGTCCAGCAAAAGAGAGTCTCCCCACCCCACCCCCAAGCAACTGGCACCGTGATCTCCAGACCCTGAAAGGAGGCTTATTTTGCAGTTAAGCTTGGGGACACAGACGTGAGAAGAGCCTTTTCAAAATGAGGCTGGTCTGCACTGTCTCTGTGGTTGGGGGCAGAAAGGGGACACTGGGTGGTTCTCCAGTCTGACTCTGGTGGTTTGGCCAATTGGTGGTGATTTGTGTCCTGGACGTTTACCCTCCTGCTCCCCTAAACTCAGGAGGGTAACAGGAGGGTCAGGTTGCTTATTCTCCATGGACGCTCTCAACTCTCTAGACTGGTACCAGATTTTTGTGTCTGGGCAAGAATAGGTCAATAGTATCATGCAGCTTGTTTGCTTTGACTTTCAGTTCATTTGTACTTCTGGAGAAGCTTTTTGGCTTCTAATGATCTCCTTTCCTTTATCGTTTGAACTGTTAGAGAATCTTGTTTTGTTTTTAAAAGTATTCTATAATTTATTGTTGCATCATGCACAATTTATAGGAGCCATCATAGATTTATCACCAACCATCTTCTACAGTAGTTGTTTGGAATGCTATGACATTTCCTCCCTCCCTCCTTTCTTGTCTTACCGAGTCACCACAATTCTTGATGTAAGTAAGGCATCTGACAAAGATGCATATTATATTCTGCTTACAAAATTAGTCATGTGGACTGGCATCATAACTTTCCTCCAAGGGCCCCATAAAGGTCCCCTTGGAGGAAAGTCCCCTGTGGAGGCCTCATTTTACCAACTCCAGGCTGTGGGCAGAGTTTGCCTGCAATACCTCGCTCTGACCACTGTGCCACCAGGGCGCTAGATCTAAATGGTTTGAAGGAAAGAATATATGGGCTCCCTATTGCTGCACAGGTTGTGACCAAACCATGGGTTGAAGCTGCAGGAAAGTTGATCCAGATTATTTGATTCTTTATCACTCCTTTGGGATGCAGTCTGACCCTAACCCAGGCCCCCAGGGATCCGCATCGGAAGGATTTCCTGGAAGTGAGGGCTGTGAAACAGGGAGACTCATTGAGACTTCCCTTTCAGTGGAGGTCTTCTAACAGCAAACCTGTCCAAAATAGGTTTGCAGATCCTGTACTCAACCTGGGAGGGACTGGACGATTCTTCCAACTGTGATTTTTATGAATCGTCTTCAGCCCACTCGTTTTTCTTTCTTGGAAAATAATTTCTCTGGATTTCCTAAAAATTAGTCTTTTTGCAACCTTTTTCCAGAAAACATATTTCTATTTCTTTTAATACCTATTTATGGATCATAACTCAACTAGTTGTTAAAAAGGATTGAACTTGATTACTATATAATCAGATTTCTGCCATTTCTTCTGAAAACCACTGTGAGTCAGTGACTGTCACCAATCTCATGTGACTCTCAGAAATCTGTTTACTCATGATGTGTGTAATGTGCAAGCTTTTACTGCAGCATGGGTGTCAAGCTACTAGTACTGAATGAACATTGGGGGATGGGGCTGCTAAAGCAGGATCACATACATATTTTTTTATAAAGTAGGTAAAGCAGAGGTGGGTTCCTAATGGTTCGGTCCAGTTCTGCCAAACCATTAGTAACTTACCGGCATGGTTCGGTAGAACCGTTAGCAACCCGAACCTGCCACACCACCGAGCCAGTTCTTTCGGCTTTTTTTTCCTTTTCGGCTTTTTGATTTTGCTTCTGTGCATGCGCAGAAGCTTTTCTAAAGCGCTGCACATGTGCGCGCGGCCACAGCACACCCCTGAGTGAACCGGCCGGAAGAAGATTTAGAACCCCCCTCTGAGGTAAAGGTAAACATTCCTCCTGTCCAGTTACGTTGGACTCTAGAGAGTGACGCTCATCACCGTTTCCTAGCTGAGAGACTCAGCATTGTCCGAAGATGCCTTGGTGGTCACGTGGCTGGCATGAGGCATGCATGGAACGCTGTTACCGTACCTTCCCACCAAAGTGGTACCTATTTACTTACTCGCATTTGCACACTTTTGAACTGCTAGGTGGGCAGGAGCTGGAGCCAGTAACGGGAGTTCACCCAGTCATGCAGTGCTTGGGTCTCGAAGCTGGGCTGTCAGCTTTCCATCTGACAAGCTCTGTGTCTTTAACCACTGAACCATCGAGCTCCTTTTTAAAAAAAAATATAGAATTTTAAAAATATAGAAATAAAAAAATGCATATCACAAAAACAATGAAGATTGTTAAAAACAATGAAGATTGGTGATCCCTATATTATAAAGAACATAATTGAAACATAATAAATGCATAATTTAATAATAAAAGCATTTCGGCTAATTTTAGTAACCAATCTAAACATGAAAAAGGTAAAGGTTTCATGTCTGACTCCAGGGGGCTCATCTCCCTTCCTTAGCCAAGGGAGCCAGTGTTGTCCAAAGACGTTTACGTGGTCATGTGCCCAGAACGCCTGTTACCTTCCCACCGAAATGGTACCTATTTATCTACTCACATTTTCGTGCTTTCAAACTGCTAGATGGGCAGGTGGAAATCTAAAATATAAACATAAATGTAAACATAGGAAAAAGCAAATGAGGAAAAGCACTTCAAACTGCTGTTCGGTGTCATTGCAAATGTCCCTATTTTATGCATTCTAAATCCTGAAACACTATGACACAAAAGTCATATTTCTTGTTCCAAGAAAATGTTTTATGTTCTTTGAAGATTTTCAGGATAGGGGTAGGGTTCCTAAATGTTTAAAAGATTCCTTATAATTTCAAGAATGGGGGGCGGGGGGAATAAAAAATTTTCAGGTACAGATAAAACAGAAGAGAACAGAAGCTGCAGCCAGTTTGAAAGTCCAGCGAATGATGCCTGCCTGCCAGGCTGTTTTGGGAAGTGACCCTAGAAAAACCCCTTAAGAAATAAGCGGTTCCCCCCCCCTCCCCTCCCCCCGACACAGACACACCCAGACACATGGAGTGAGTGTCTTTGGGGATTTTATTGTCTGTTTCTGACTACATGTAAAACATAACAAAATAAAATTCCAATTCTGTACTCATCAATTGCAAAACCAAATCGTTTAAGAATTGTTTTGATTTCTAACTGACTTCCAATTCTTAGCTACTGACTTAGCTAGTCAGAAATGTTTTGAGAATAAAAATTAAACAGTGATTTATAAGGGTAGTCATCAACTTACAACCACAACTGAGTCCAAAATTTCTGTTGCTAAGTGAAATAGTTTTAAAGTGAATCGCTACAGTTGCAAAGTTAGTAACTTGGTTGTAAAGTGAATCCCCATTGACTTTTCTTGTCAGAAGGTCGCAAAAGGGGATCACATGACCCCAGGACACTGCAGCCGTCATAAATGTGAGTCAGTTGCCAAGTGTCTGAATTTTGATCATGTGACCGTGATGCTGCTGCAACGGTCGTAAGTGCGAAAAATGCTCCTAAGTCATTTCCCCCCGTGCTGTTGTACCTTCAAACAATCACTAAATGTAAACATTTAGGACTACATGTAATATTATATTATGTATAAAAAACTACACTTATTCTCCACAGAGCACAAAGTTTAAAACATTTACAAAATTCACATTTACTTTGCGGTCCGTAGTGCAGTGCGAAACAGCCTGCCTCCCCTGTGCGCTTCTGCAGCCTCCAGGAACGTCCTGGGGATTCCTCGAATGGGGAACTGGTCTCCGTGGGTTGACAAGCCAGCCAGCTTCTCCCTGGGGTGTCCGGCCTGGAGAAAGGGAGCTCGTCTAGTACAGTGGCTGCTCTCCTCTTCTCAAAAGCGGACTAACTTGGAGGAGAGCAGAGGAAGTCTGGATGGCCGAGAGTCACACAACGGAAGGCCAAGCCTGGAGATAGCTGGTCTTACCTGCCTGGGGTCGTAATCTGAGCTTTTTCCTACTCTCTCAGGTGATTGCTATAGTCATGGATATTTTCACCGATGTGGACCTCTTGAGTGAGGTACTGGATGCAGCTGCACGCAGAGTTCCTGTGTATATCCTGCTCGACGAGATGCATGCCCAGCTGTTCCTGGACATGGCTGCCAAATGCAGAGTGAACCTCAACTTTGTGGAAGTGAGCACAAAAATGGGTCCGGAGGGGTTTGGAGAGGACAGGACAGATGCCAGCTGAGGGAGCCGCCCCTCAGTCGGTGGGCTCAAGTGAGAGAGCCCCACTGGAGGCAGATCTGCAAAGCCAAAGGAGAAGCTTCTTTGATGGGGACAAGGGAACTTTGTTAATTTTTGTCTGAAATGGCTTAGGGCAGGGGGTCTGCAACCTTAAACACTCAAAGAGCCATTTGGACCCGTTTCCCACAGAAAAGAAAACACAGGGAGCCACAAAACCTGGGTGGGTATGTCCAACTCGATGTCACTCACTTCCACCAGTTGCATGACACCCCCCTAGCCACGCCCACCCAGCCAGTCATTAGGGCAGAGAACTGGCTGTTAAAAAACACCAGGAACCACAAAATCCTTTTGACATCTCTATCTCTCCCTCCCTCCTCCCTCCCTCTCTCTGTATCTCTGTCTCTGCCCTGGTCGCTTCTCCATCCCCCACCATTGCCGTTACCTTCTCAGGCCAGGTGACTGGGAGGGAAGGGCGAGGGGCGGGCTCCAGTCAGTGGTGAGATCACCCTACAGGGAGCCACAGCAGAGGCCCCAAAGAGCCGCATGTGGCTCCAGAGCCACAGGTTGCAGACCCTTGACCTAATGGGTAACGAAACATCAGCAAGCAAACAACCAGGCTCAGAGAGCACCAAAAACTCCACAGTAAAACCAGCTTTCGCATCATGAAGGCATCCCACCTCCTCCTCTATGGCTCATGACACCAGCACAATTCATTTTAAACATTTTTAATATTAAGACATCATAAATACCTTAAGTTGAGTTGCCAAATTGCATGGAGAAGACTTTTAATGAAAACATAGAAGGGCAATGATAGAGTATTGGAAGCGAGGATCAAAAATGATCTACCTTGTGCTGGAATGGTTCTGTTGACATGGTTGCCAGGTCCATTTTATCACAGGTTGAGGAATGCCATAAACAATGCATGTTAAAATTTGCTTAGTTCCTAGTTGATAGAGAGTGGGGCCAGGAATCGATAACACTTTTTCATAAATCTGAGGTTTCACTGTTAACAAACAAGAACAGGCGTAAACTGAAATCTTATTCTAAAATAAAATGGAAAGAATTACTTTTTCAAAAGAAAAACTAAGATTTTGGCCTCTTCCACCAACAGTGTGTGTGTGTGTGTGATGATCTGACATCATTGCTGCCTATATGTGTCCCAACAATGCAGCTTCCAACAACCTTGGAAAATCAGAATCAGTTTGTTCTCTGCTTCAGAAGTGCTGCAACAGCAGTTTTGCAATGCTTGTTCTGGAGGTACAGTTGTAGGGACTTCCAACCTGTCTTAACTACTTCCTCTAAAATGTCCTCCTTCTCTCCAGAATCCAAGGGGTGTGACCTCCTTCTGCCCTATCTTTCTCCAGTAGACAAAAAATTACACTCCTCATCTGACAGTGACTAGCTTATTTTTTTCTGCCTTCTTTTTGTGAGAAGCCAGTGGAATGAGGTGAAGAGGGAAGATGAAAAGAGGGCATTGGCTGCAGGCATAAGCTAATCAGCTGGTGACACAAAAGTTGAGCATGGAAATGTCTTTTTTTTTTTAAAGACCCTAATGCCTTTGTCACGATGATTTTAGCATAACAACGTGATCTCTGATAACGAAAAGCTTTTTTAAAAATTATATTTATGTTTAGTCAGAATTCAAGATAACTTAATTTTTAAATAAGTGTCTACGGGATTGCAGCTTACTGTCATGGGTAGTAATGCGGACTCACCATTTATTCTGAGTGTTATTGTTAAATTTTTATGTAGGTTCCACTGCCGGGTGCTCAACATTATAGTGTAGTTTCCTGCATCTTCTTCAGCAACATGTTTTATAATGAGTGAGAAACCTTTCATTTTATATCTGGCACACATTTCAGCAGCAGGCAACCCATCCTTCAACCTGTGGAAAAACAATCAAATCCATAATTGCTTATGATGTCACTACCTATGTTACCTATGTAATATATAAACATTTCATAGGAAGCAAGCAGAGCACATTTTTATGGATCAAGGACCACACTTATTCTTTTAGTAGCATGCTGGAGACACACCCCGTAGTTAGGGCCAATATGAAGAAATAGGAACAGCAGGTATAAAAACTGAAATTGATATCATTTAAATTACATTAATGTGGTTAATATGATTACTCTTCAATTGTGTCTTTACTAATTTCCCACTTACATCCATGAAAAATGATAACCTTTAATGACAGGCTTGGAATAATGTCTAGGGGACTCATAGCCAAATCTTCTGAGGACCAGACTCAGGCCTACTGTGGAACTTTGAAGTGAGACATTGAGGGTTGGAAGAACAAATTATATTACAAATGTTTAAATAGCTAATGGTCAGTTTAGTGGATTTATTCAAAACCCATGTGGATTGAAATACATATTATATGAAGAATGTGCAGCTGCTAATGATCTTCATTGTACTCATTTCATTCCTACTCAAATACTCATTGTTAAAAGAAAT
The DNA here is from genome assembly GCA_032467955.1 of Pseudoxenodon macrops. Lineage (NCBI taxonomy): Eukaryota > Metazoa > Chordata > Lepidosauria > Squamata > Pseudoxenodontidae > Pseudoxenodon > Pseudoxenodon macrops. Next base: position 10,822 of record JANHFT010007032.1, on the reverse strand, counting down.
GTGAAGTGTTTGAAGTGTTCATAAAATGAAATGTGGGACATTCCTCTTATTAAATATTATTAGGGAATACATGGATACAGTAAAGTGACAGGAGTTCATTACAACCACAAATCTCCTGGAGTGTGTGGAATTCCTCCTGTTTTAGTTCTTTATTAAAAGACATTCCAAACTTAAAATTTCTAGGGAACATCAGAATATTTGAACATATAACCCAGGAAAAAAAGCCTGCTATTTTAATGCAATCTTAAATCTACAAATCTAATAATTTTACTGGTAATCATTTGAAACTGGGTGGGGGAACCCAAGTGTTTGAAATGTCATTTTTAAAATCAGCATGACATTTAAATGATTCCGTGTTACATCTCTACACTTCTCAACTATCATGAAACTTTATTATATTGGATGTAGTTGTTTGGACTAAATGATCACCCAGAATCAATAATTGGTTCTTTTGAAAGTCAGTCTAAAATATTAAACCCCATGACAGATCACTCTGGGGAAAAAAGTTTCCTTCTCGTCTGATATCATTCAATTACTATTACTACTGCTTTGGCTGAATTAAAGAAAGAAGTGGTACCCTGTATCAGTGGTGGGATTCAAATAAGTCGTGATTGAGCAAATGCACTCCTCATAACAGCTGCCTCTTCTAAATTCAATGACAAGTGAGGCCAAATAGCAATCCCAAAATGTGGGCCTGCATCCAACTCTTTTCCAGCTTCTATTTTTTAATTTAGAAATGCGATTGTTCCAAAAGTGGGAATCCAAGCTATAGAGCACACATTAAATTTGGCTGCAAGTATGGTGAACTAATGCCACACATGCATGTAGGGAACTGTTTTCCTAATCAGTCTTGTAGCAATGCTTTTGTGAAACACTAATGAATTCAGGAATAGCCCCTGCCATTTTGAATGAAAACAAAAGCAAAATTGAGATCAAAATTGATACCATTGTTTCACAGGCAAGTAATTGAAAAACACTCCTTAAATAATATGTTCATGACCCGAGAAAATCTCAGGTCAATTAGAAGTATAGAAGTTGTATGAAAAGTCTAGAAAAACAATGGGTTTGCTGAAAACACGCATTTCCCTGTTTGGGCCAAATTACAAGACATGTTACTGTGATGGAGTAGGAGTGGGCGTGGGGGTAATTCTTCCTCTCTATGTCACTTTTTTCGACCACATCTGTCCAAGACGTTAACCTCTAGTAATACTTCAACAGTAAGGCCAACAACAAGACTTAACTGCCTTGATACTCTAAACAAACTAGATTCAGAGAAATATTGTCTTCACCTCAGAAATCTATTTATATGTGTACATATTTGTGTGTACTTGTAAGGTTTATGAAATGCACCTTCTATTAGATCATTAACTAGTAGACCACTGGTTTCTAAAATGTTTGAGACAAACTTTATTTCTGGTAACCTCATGGATGACAATGTGCTGTTCGCATAGTAACAACGTATTAATTATTGGCTATTTTCTACTTCCAGGATGTTTTGCAACTTCTGAAACTCCTAGGCTTAGTATTTTCTCATCAAGTGCTAAGTGTCAACTCGCAAAGCATCCCTGGCCTGCTCTTGAGTTGCCATAGGCAAGCGGGATGGGAAAATGGCGAAGCAGCACGGCAGCCAAAAACAAAAGCACATTCCAGACATATCTCTCTCAAAACTGTCTCCCAGGGTTACCCACAGTAGTTGGAGGGGAGTGATCTCTACAACACGCGAAATTGCTCCATGAATGAATGTGACGTATGACACACCCTGGGGGGTGGGGGAAGGGTCAAGTCTGGGCTGTAAATTACGTGACGTCAGAGTTGGCTTCACTTGGAACATGCCAACATGAAGCTCCTAATAAATAACCGGAATTCTTTTGAAGCTTGGCTCGAGGGTCATGATTTAATTAGGGCATCTGTTGGAACCTTGATACTAAGATCGTATCATAGCTCTCATAGAGAAAAAGATGCAAAGGAAGTCTTCATTGAGATAATATATAGATTAATTAATTGGGGAAATTCCCTTATATGCAAATACTATGGCTTTAAAGTAATTTTAAAGTTGGCATTAGCAAAAGAAGTCATCTATTGAGAGATCTCGAGTACAAGATACAAAAACAAAAATATGATTTTTTAAAATCTAATATAAAATTTTGATATTTTACAGGTGTGTGTGTGTGAGTGAGTGTGCAAGTCTTTGATATTTTGACTTCAGGTGGTGTCATCGAAGCAATGAAGTTGAATTTGGGCAAACTCCAGGAGACAGTGGAGGACAGGACAGACCAGCATTGCTAAGGTCCATGGTGTCCATGGTGTCACGTAGGGTCAGGCATGATTTAAGAGACTGAAGAGCAACACAGGCAAATTTGCCTTCCTGCCTCCCTCTGTGCACTGACATATATTCATTCCTCACTGCCTTACGTTTAAGGTCCCTTTAAAGTACAGTAACTGATTATTTTAACACAATGATTCAGAGCAATTGCTGATCAACCAAGCAGGAAGCAAGTAAAAGCGTAGGCAGGTGGAGTCATGCAGTGCAATAAAATCAGAAGGCTTGTGACCTCAACAAAAAAACAACAAAGGCAGACAAAACATGGAAGCCTGATTCAGAAGCTTTTTAAGACTGTCAATGTCCATGGGCAGAATATTCATCTGACATTGCAGTTGTACTTTTTCTCATGCTGTCTATAGGTCAATGTAATTTTTCTCTCCAGAAGTCAGAAGAGAAACATTGTTATAACTGTTATGTTTGCATTTTAATTGAATATATTTTTTATTGTTCTGAATGAATTATGGTCATGTTCAGTACTTTGTGCCTGCCTAGACAATTACCTTCACTGGCACACCCTTGCCAGGAAGGAGGAAAAAAAATCAACGAACAGACACTAGGAGAGCTATTGCTGAAATTTTCCCAACTTGTTAATTGAGTGTGGCTACTGTTATCCTCTTTATCGCTAGTCCAAAACTGCAGGTTAGTAAAGGACTATATTAGAACCACCTGGAAAATGTGGGCTGCTGGGGGTTCGCAGGGGTTCAGGAGAATCTCTAGCTAAGATTCTGTGAAGTTCGGAGAACCCCCAAATCCCACTCCTGACTGGCCCCACCCCGCCACTCCCAGGAGTCCCCACGCAG
>JANHFT010007031.1:260725-276079 GCA_032467955.1 Pseudoxenodon macrops | reverse complement strand
AAGAGAAGAGCGGGGGTTGGGGGCATGTGGGGGGGAGCACATAACATAAAATGAGTTGCTAGACTTCTCCTTAGAGACTCCAATAAGGAAGTAAAGAGTTAGATATGGCTGGTTGCCAGGGCGATGCTTTCCTTTTTAAAATTGGGGGAGGGGGGGAAAAACCCTCATAGGCTATTTAAAACAAAATATTTTACGTTGCCCCTGAGAAGCTTACTCAATATTAAGAAAAGAGATAGAATGGTACATTTTTAAAAATCCCCATCCAGTGCAGCTGTGGAGTTAGAACTTCTGTAGAAAACATGTATATGACACATCCAAACTCCCAAGACATATTTCATGTTCATTACTAGAACATGTTCCAAGGCTCCAGGCATTTTGATCTCTCCTGTTTATTTCAGTAAAGACTGTATTAAATCTGTAGAGGAACCTACCACCATATTCTCAACATTCTGTTTCCTAATTAATACATCATCTTATGCATTGTAACCTGAGGCAGTGCCACATCTACCAAGGAAAACATTTAGGAAACCATTGGGCATAAGGAATTAGTTTAAATTCAACTCCTAATCTATAATTCCCAGTCATCCCAAAGGTACTTTTCAAAATGCAACTGGACTTTCTTTGTTTTTTCCTTGAAGACATTTTGTTTCTCAGCCAAGAAGCTTCCTCAGTTCTGATTGAATGGTGAGGAATGGAAGGATTTATATTCCTTGCAATCATCTGGTCATTAGCACTCTGAAGGTCACTTGTTAGCTCTCTGAGAGTCTTTGAGGTCAAGAACTAAAAGACATCAAAGAAGGCCTCAGAACTTGTGACTATCCCAACTAGATCTTCATCAAATCCAGAAAAAGTCCCAGCAGGAGCTCCTCCATAATAGACAAAGAAGAGAACAACAAACAAAGCCAACATTTTCATTCATTACATTGCAGGAATATCTGAAAAGCTCAGGAGGATTTTCACACTTGAAACCCAACAATACACTGAGGCAGAAGCTTGTCCATGCCAAGGATAAAATATCCAGACATAAACTGAGCAATGTGATATATGCAGTACAATAGTAAAACATGTGCAGATCTGTACAATGGAGAAACAAAACAACAATTTCACAAATTTATGGTATAACATAGGAGAACAAACCTATCAGGACAAGATTCAGCAATCCATCTGCATTTGAAAGACAAAGGTCACTCTTTTGAAGATAGCAATGTCCACATTCTGGACATAGAGAACTGCTGGTTTGAAAAAGGAGTCAAAGAGGCCATCTACATCAAGATTAAACAGCCTCCCTGAACGGAGGGATACAAAGCCACCAATCTCCAGTCTACAATATAGTCCTTTCAGCAGTTCCAAGAAGGCTCCACACCCATTTGCACTCTGATTCAGGTGACCCTGATGGTACAGATAACCCCCCAAGTGGAAACTACAACTCTCAGAGCTAACAATAGGGGTGGGTTCTAACTTACCTCACCGCTGGTTCACTGCCTTCCGCGCCGTGTGGGCAGTAGAAAAAAACTCTGAATTTTTTTTAAAGGCTGAAAACAAGATTGCGACGCAAGCGCAGTGCGGGAAACGTGGCTTCTGCGCATACGCAGAAGAGGGGAAAAAGGGGCAAAGTCCCCAAAAAATTTTTCCCCCAAAAGCATTTTCAAAAAAAAAGATGCCGGCGTCCACGGCACCAGAACCAGCTCCATGACGTCACCTACTACCTACTTGGTAGAACCGGTCCAAACCGGTAGGAACCCACCTCTGGCTAACAACCAGATGATTGCAAGGAATATAAATCTTTCCATTCTCCTCCACCATTCTGTCAGAACTGAAGAAGCTTCTTGGATGAGAACTGAAATGTCTTCAAGGAAAAAACAAGAAAGTCCAGTTGCCTTTTGAAAAGCACCTTTGGGACTATCATGACCTGGATGACTGAGAATCTCCATAGACATATAATTCCCAATTCACCCAAGAACCAGAGGAGCTCATGTGTAATGCCATTAGAAAACTCTTTCCTATGGGATTGGTACAGGCTGCATTAAGTTGATACTTGAGCCCCTCTGCAGGCATCATTCATTTCCTGGAGAAAACCACTGCCTGCAAGGGAAAGGTTAGGCGGGTAAGGCATGATCAGCTTTAGCTGCAATACATATACATTCTGATGATATGAGCTGCAGCTTATGCCTTTTAATATCTTTTCTTAGCCAGAAAAGATGCTACCAGAGTCCTTCGGATTTTTTAACACACAAAATACGTCATTTCCTGCAAAGCGTTCTCAGGATTGCGTTATAGCAAAGCCATCTATACTACAGGATACTAGAGGAGAGGCCTTTTCAGGAGAATTGAGGAATCAGTCTTGCTGTGGTGGCATGTACACCTGCAGGAGCAGAGGGGGAGATTTTTGGCAACATGGAGCTTTCCCAGAAAGAGGCCCAGATGAGGAAACTGTGCAGTCCTGAGGACTGAATTAGAACGCATCTCACTGTCTCACCTTTGGGTTTGGTTGATTTACACTTACACAACCTGTTGTTCTTATCATAGTGAGACTACAGTACCATTCTCGTTCTTCTTAGCCAGGAGACAGACCGCCTGGGCTATTAGGAGCATTGTAGCCAAATATATCAGGAAGACAAGAAGTTGGGGGAAATTGGCATAGGAGAATGTTTTGGGAACCAGTAGAGGGAGTCTTGGAATTGGCCTGCTGCGACATGGCTTCAAATTCACTTTGCCCAACGGATGCTTTAAACGGTTCTTCTGAAAGGAAAGTCTGGAAGTGTTCTTCTGCCTGCATTTGCTGATATTGACGGGGGAGGCTCTATGTTTTCAGAAGGGCTGAATTGATGGATGATGCCTTCTGCTCACATTGGCATGGTACACTGAATTTGATTTTGCATCATTCTCACAATTGCTTTATTATAGTCGTCAGCCTGAGTGGCCTTCTTTTGTATATTGCTGCTTGGATTTTTTATTTTTTTAATCTTTTACTCTTTAGAAATGGCAATAGTTTTTTAAAAACATCGCATCAACCAATCAACCATTGATGTAAATAAATTAGAACCTAAGCTATATTTATAGGCTAATATGGTAAATGATTGGACAGAGAAGTTGTTAAGGGGACTGTGAAATTGGTTTGATTACCCAGTCATCAGCACTCCCATCTGATTCTAAGATGGTTTATCATTTGAAATAATTGGAATCCTTTTAGAGAGTCACTCAAGAGGTTGCCCAGAGGGATTCTGCTTTATACCTGGTCTAATGTGATTTCAACCCATCAGTCAATATTTGCTTATATTATTTAGCTGTTGATTAGATGTATAGGCCTGCCTTTTATTCAGGAACTCAACATAGTGCTCCCTCCTCTTACTTGCTCTACAACAACCCAGTAGAAAGATTCTCAGAGCCTTCTCAAAAATATTACTCCTAAGTCATGTACTATTAATTTTGTACCTGTACAGCTCATTGTTCTTGCTTAAGTACAAAAGCTTACATTTCTCTCCACTGAACATTTTGTCTATCACAAAATGTATCTATCACAATCCTTATGATTATTGAGGCTCTCTTCCCAGTGTGGCAGAGCTAATCTATACCAGAAGACCTTGGAAAGTTTTGGTTCTGGGGTATATAGGTCTTCACCTATTCTACAGAAACATCAATATATGAAACTAAAATGTGATACTTATTTATTTTGTTGTTTGTTTGTTTATTAAATTTGTATGCCGCCCATCTCGCTTAAGGGGTCTCTAGGCAACTTACAAACATTCAATTAAAATGCATTATAAAACATTAAAACAATAAATATGGATCATACATTTAAAATTCAATTCATGTAAAACTACTCAGGATGGAGAAGGAGGGAGTAAAGTGGACACAGGAAGGAGGTGAGGTATTATCTACTCCATTAGCCACCTCCGAAGTGCCACACACTCATTGGGGCCCCAGGCTAGTTGGCGTAGCCATATCTTCAAGGCCTTTCAGAAGACCAATACAATGGGTACATATCTCACCTGGGGAGCCTGATGTTCCAGGAAGTGGGAACCATACAGAAAATGCTTTTTTTCTGGATCCCACCAGTCAAAATTCCTTGGCTGGTAGCATGTCCCTTCTGCCATATGGCTAGGGTGGGCTAATCCCATCAGGATGAGCTGGTTCCTCAAATAGCCTGGATTCATGCCATGCAGAGCTTTAAAGATGATAACCAACACCTTGAATTGGACCCAGAATCAAATTGGCAGCCAGTGAAGCTTGCGGAACAGTGGAGTAACATGGGCCTCCCTAGGGGTTCCAACAACTGCCCATGTAGGTGTGTTCTGCACCAGTTGAAGCTTCTGGATACTGTAGCCCCATGTAGAGCACATTGCAGTAGTCCAACCATGAGATGACCAGGGCTTGACTGACGAGGGATTCCTGATCCAGGAAAGGGTGCAACTGGAACAACCAGAAAAAGAATTTTTGCAAAGGATCTCCTAGCCATGATTTCTACTTGCTCATTGAGCAAGAGTCACAAGTCCAGGAGAAGCTGCAGATTGAGCACCAGGTCTGTCTGGAGTAATGCAACCCCATCTAGAGGTAAAGATGTCCCAGAGCCCAAAATCCCACATATCCAAAGACACTCAGATTTATGAATGTTCAGCTGAAGTTTGTTGTTCCCATCCAGGCCTCCACAACTCCCACAGGTTCCCTTTATTCTATAACTCTACAATTATAATTATTAATTATCCAATGCTAAAATTTACTTTAGATACCATGCATGCCAATTGCAGACTTGCCTTTAAGTTGCATCTCTTTCCATTATTGCTTCAATGTTTTTTAATGCTTTGTATAATAAAGACAGCCTTCATTTACAGCTAAAACTAAGTACATCACTAGCACCCTTGATTGTTCATTAATAATTAATAACTGAATGATATCCTTAATAAATAATGTTATTTTCAAACTTTTTGACATTTCCCTGGGCTAATTATGATATGATGGATGGATGGATATGCTGACTTTTGAATGAAAAACAGAAATGGGTAAATGCTGCAGTGTTTATTCTCCCTCCTTCTTTCCTGCCAGTCTTCTCCAGTTTTCCCATCAGGTGTACAACTGACTGATAACTCTGTATCTAAAGATAAAACTATTATCATTTTGCTATAAGCCTATTAGAAATATATGCTAGCGGTGTTTTATTTAAAAATTGTTTCAGGATCTTGCACCTTTCTTAGAGTGGTGCTAAACTGCCTGATACAGCTAACATCATTCCATATGAAAACACTTGATATATAAGCGTTTTTAAAACGGTTATATGTGTGATACATGTGTGTCCTTTTAAACAGATCCCAGTTTAAATCACAGTGAAATGTGACTATTACAAAAATATCTTGTGTCCACTCCTGATACTGGCAGCCTCCTCTCCAAAACTGTAGCAGCACTGACACCATTTCCACTCCAAGATGCAAAGTCCCAAAGGTTGGTTTTGATTGTTGGGCATTAAATACATACATAGTTCATAATTTTTGATGTTCTGAATATGCATGTGTTCTTTGCAGTTAGTCTGAGATCTAGGAAGCACTGATGTTTACACCGTGAAAGAGTCTGCAAAGGATCTTAGTGGAGGAAGTCATAGTCAAGTCATGGTCATTCTGAAAACTGGATGACAAGTAAAATAATTTGAGTCACACAGGGTGGATCTGAATAAATAAATAAATAAAAAGGAACACCCAGTGTTCCTTTAAGCAGATGGAAAAGCAGCCATCCACTGCACCGACAAATGACAAAGAACATACTGTATCAAAAACATTTTGCCACATATTCACAAAACAATGTAACTTTTAATTAGATCGTTTCTATTCATCTTCCTTTTAATCACAGTGGAAATCTTTAACTTTTAACCTAATTTTAATGGTTACTAACTTGAATGCTTAACCAGTTCACTTTTTTATCAATTTTTCCATGATTGCCTGCCTTCACGTTTGGTTGTTAACTTCATAGCTCCATGAATGGACAAGCAAAGTAATTTGGGGGAGGTGATTAATGCAAGACTTGATGCAGAAGAAGGTAGCAGAGGAAATGGAGGTGACTATGTATGTACCTCAGTCATCCAGGTCATGGTTGCCCCAAAGGTGCTTTTTCAAAAGGCAACTGGACTTTGTTTTTTCTAGGGAAGGAAGGAAGGAAGAAAAACAAAAAGCAAAAATCTTTCCCTCACCCGAACACCCCAAAAATGATTAATCAAAGAACAAAAGGAAGGAAGAAAGCAATGGCCAGCTGGATTCCTCTTCAGTTGCTAGAAACCTCTGGAGAAACATGGTTGGACCCACTTGGACTTCTGTAGATATTAGCCCACAGTAAAGTTCCAAGCACAATCCAGCTGTTTCCTCCTTTTGAATATGTTCATATTTTCAAATGGTGCTCACAGGTTGCTATGCCACTCTTCCCTTTGAGAAGCTTTCACTACCAGCATTCAGCAGACTCTTAGGAGGGAGTTTGCAGCGTACACAGTGAAAAAGAGAGAGGCTGCAGCGTTCTTAGAAAACAAGCGTTTTTCCCCACAGCCAATAGCAACAGGCATATTTGCAAAGCACAGATAAGGCACAGAGGCTTTCTGACAGCGCCATTCCCTTGTCCCACCTTGCTATAACAAGCGTTCAACAATAGTTCTATTTCAATACCGAAACACACATTCCTGATATAGTCTGAACCAAAGGAGAGCCAAGACAGTTCCACTGAGGAGCTCGGTTGATCAAATAGGGTGAAAATCCACTCTCTTGTTCTTTCCAAGCCGACAAAATGAGCTCATGACTGTTCATCAGTAATATAAGCCCACGAAAAGAGAATGGAACGGGGCAAATATGACATAGGGGGAGAAGACCGACCAAAGATCAGGCTCAAAATTGGGCTGGATCCAGCAAGGGGCTCAGTAGGGGGGGGATCCTAATGGAGGCCTCTCAAAAGCACCTCAGAATGCAGCTGATTGTTAAGCCACCTCCTGCCTCTCTTCTGATCATGTGACCCTGAATAATTATTAGGGAATTGGAAAAGACTCCAGAAGCCATGGTTAGAATGTGTACCTTATCTTCTCTCATTTAGTACCATCTACCTGACTTGTCTGTTAAAAGGTGATCAACATTATGGTTAATATTTGCAAAATTTCTAGCTTGCTCTCTGCAAACTATTAGATGTGCAAACACAGAAAGCTGTTGCTGGCACCAGAAAAACCAGGGTGTTCATGTGTGCGTTGATGTCCTTGATGATCTCTGAGCTTGGCTGTTTCTTTGCAAATGTTTCTTTACCCAACTAGGTAACATCATCAGCATTTGTACAGCTGGCATTGCCTAGTTGGGTAATAAAACGTCTGCAGGCAAACAACCAAACTCAGAGAGCACCAAAAGGACTCTACATATCTCCTCTTCTATTGTTCGTGTTTGTATCTTTGCAAGCCTACAAATCTGGGAGCAATTGGGCGCATAAATTATCTCTGTTGTGATCAGCAGCTTGCATTTATTTCTTTGTGTAAGAGCGGAAGACAAATTGGAAACTGGAAAGTTCTCTCTAATTTGTACCAAAAATAAACAAACAAACATATGCAGAAACATTCCTAAAATAATTTGCCGGGTACAATTTTAAAAACACTGTTGAAAAAAGAATGTATGCAATTGATGCAGGAGGCATAACCTCAGAGAAACTTTAGGAAGTATCTGCTATGTACTTAAAAGTTAAGAGACTGCATAAATATACTACATCACAAAGCAACAAATATAGGTGACATATATTATAGGGGATTTATAAGGAAAGACAATATACTATACAGTACATATAAAAGAAAAAAAGCAGTAAAAGAGCAGAGGGCTTCAGATTTTATGTTATCTGAATGTAATCTCTCTCCAGCGCAAACAATATGATTCACGTACTGTAGCTCATTGACACATAATACTTTTTTTTTCTAAAGTATTACAATTTATAAAGGATTGTTTTAATTGTAGTTTGTTGAAGAAGCCATTGTGGATTGGCTGCAATCAGAGAATATATCCTGCTCAAACAAATACGAAGGGTATATTGACTCTGAATTTTCTCAGGGTAGATTTTCCCAGGGAATTCATGAGCAGTGCAAAATCTGATCAAAATGAACTAAGAGGTAACATGAAAGAATCCACAACAGTACTCCGGGCAAAGAACGAATTGCCAAACTGCCAGCAAACTATGGAAGGAGGATCAATTTGTTTGTTTATATTGTTCTTTTATTTCTGGGCCAATTGCCAAAACCAAGACCTTTGCAGTCTTGGCTTTTTACCTATATATAAGCCTGCAAAGGTTTTGGTTTTGTGAATATGTTTTAGCTGCACATTAAAAGGAAACTGCAAAATGTGGGGTTTTTTTTTCTATTGATGTGCATGGACAACAACTGACTGTGATGGAGGGTAGCAAAATAAAGTCCCAAATGCCAGAGGGCTTCCAAATGAAGGATTTATGGGGAAATTAAAATGGCAGTGAGATTCTATGACTCTGGAGCACTAACAACTTTCTAAGAATGACCCCTCGGGCATTTCACCAGCCTTTGTCCCACTCTACTACCGATTCTTGCAGGGAGCAGCTGCAAATCTACCTTCACATCCAATGCTTGTGGATTCTATTATTAGATTCCACTGAGATATCCGAAAAAAAGGATTGCAATTGCTGACAATTCTATTGATGCTTGCTGTTCGTTATGCCTTTATGGTCTAGGGCTTACCATACGTGAGTTGCAAAAGTCCAGATGACCACTAAATGCCACATGCTGGCCATCTGGATTGCTGCTGTGTAGACCTGGTAGCCTATGGCTTTGTCCATGTTGCGTAATAGAGCCATACGGAGCAGCTGCAAGAGGGTAAGATGAGTAACTTCCCAACTGCTTCATCAACTGCTTGTTGGCTTTCCAAAGCAACTCTTGGCCACTGGGAGAAACAAGAAAGGGCTTTTGGGCTTTGACATGTGCATTCAGATTTACTGCAGATTTAGACTGTTAAACAGAATAAAAACTAATTTATTAACTGTCTGATTCGTGCTTATCTACCACCACCGCAATCTCTTTTTTCTATGTAAACTGGGAAGCTGATGAATTGAACATAAAAAAAGAACAGACTGCAACAGTTATTATTTATTTAATAAACTCCCCTGAGCAGCAAACATTGACGATAACAAGGCTATAAAATATGGACAGTGTGCCAGAGCATAAGACGCTCTAACCTAATCTCAAGCAAATGTCAAATACAACTTCCTTTTCTTCTCTTTTTTTTATCAGAGAATGGATGTGAACTCTCAGCAATCCCAGTTCAAATTTTTATGTGCTGGGTCCATTTATTTTTGTGCTGTAGATTTCTGCAGCCTGTAACAATCCTGCCACATACTGTTAATACTTTCTCCGTTTGCATTTCATTAGTGTTATCTGCGCAGAAAAGAAGAGTTGCCTTTTTATTAAAACCACATACTAAAAACCAAATAGCTTAAAAATCCCCCTACAAAGTACCATGTTGTCTCTTTGCCATCTGGGATGAATCAAAGTTTGTTGCTTTCATAGTCCCACTTATATTTGCTGTGATCATGGGCTGAGCAAAGATCAAATGTTGACTGATCATTTCTCCCCAACTTGCCTTCAGATTGGACAACGAGAATTGCAATTCGGCATGTCTAGAGAGAACCAGGTTACAAGAAAGCTGTTCCCAACCAAAAACCTTACAGACATCTTTTATAAATAAGAAGTGAATAAGAAGCAATAAGTGAATATAAAGATACAGGTATTCCTTGACTTATGATCACAATTGAACCCGAAATTTCCATCGCTAAGTGAGACAATTATTAAATGAGGTTTGCCCCATTTTACAATACTTTTGCCACAGTTGTTAAGTTAATCACTGCAGTTGTTAAGTAAATCATGCAGTCGCTAATCAAATCTGGCTTCCCCCACTGACTTTGCTTGTCAGAAGCCAGCTAGGAAGGTGACTGCCAGCTAGGAAGCCAGCTAGGAATGATGATCACATAAACCCAGGACAGTGCAACTGTCATAAATACATGACAGTTGTCAAACAGTGGTGGGATTCAAATAATTTAACAACCAGTTGTCTGACCGGCTGGGTAGGCATGGCTGGGAGCTGTGGCCAACTCAACGTCACTCATGTTGAGGGGCACTTCTCCTCACCTGGCCTCTCGTAACCATGGGGATGCTGCAACGGTTGTAAGTGTGAAAACTGTTCATAAGTCACTTTTTTCAATGCTGTTGAAACTTCGAACGATCGCTAAATGAATGGTTCTAGGTCAATCACTACCTGTTTTTCTATTCAAGTAATTCGTTACTTCTGATAGGAAAGCAAACAACACAAAACGATATCAGTAGGCAGTATCTCACCGACAGTTGTGCAAGAAAAGCAATATACTATATATATATATAAAACCAGGGAAATCTAGCAAACTGAATTATTCAACCACACTACATTATAACAGGATAAAACTGTACTAGGTTGAATGGCTTCTATTCGTCTCAGTAAAAAATGATTCTCTTTTCCACTGAGCTTTCCTGTTTGCAATCCTGTTCATATCTATCCTGAAATGCCTCTGTTTGATCAGTGGAGATTTTTTTTCCCCAAAATAAGTAGCAATGGGGTTACATCATTGACCATCACTGCAGGCTTTACCTCATTTGGGAGGTTTTTATTTGGTTGTAATTTGTAGTTTCCTAATATCTTCCAAAAAGATTGCAGAGTCCAGGGATCAGCAACCTGTGGCTCTGGAGCCACATGTGGCTCTTTCAACTCCCTGTTGTGGTTCCCTGTTGCTGGTCGGCTCCACAATTGATAGGGCTTTCAGTTAGGACAGGTAGAAGAAAAAGGATGCTGTGGTAGGAGGAGACTCTATAGTCGGGGAATCGGACTTCCGGTCGGCTCCAGAATTGAACAGGGGGCTTCTGGTTAGGACCTTTGTGGCTCTGAGTGTTTAAGGTTGCCGACCCCTGTTGTAGCCCTTCAACTGTGGCAGGAAATTAGCATAGCTGAATGTCTATGGAGAATCTCAGTCATCCAGGTCATGGTTGTCCCAAAGGTGCTTTTTCAAGAGGCTACTGGACTTTCTGGTTTTTCTATGAAGATGTTGCTCTTTTCATCCAAGAAGCTTCTTCAAGAGTCAGCAGTACATTTGCATTTAAAAGACAAAGGCCACTCTTTCAAATACAGCAAAGTCCACATTTTGGACAGAGAGGACCACTGATTTGAAAGAAGGGTCAAAGAGGCCATCTATGTCAAAATTGAACAACCTTCTCTCAACGGGGGGCGGGATATGACATTATCCATCTCCAGTCTACAACACAATCCTTTCAACAGTTCCGAGAAGGCTCCACACCCATTTACACTACTCAGGTGACCCTGAGGACACAGATAAACCACCAGGTGACTCAATGACTTTCTAAAAGAATACAAATGACCAGTTGGCTGCAAGGAGTATAAATCCTTCCATTCCCCACCATCCAGTCAGAGCTGAAAAAGCTTATTGAATGAGAAGCGAAATGTCTTCAAAGAAAAACAAGTATTGCCTCTTGAAAAAGCACCTTTGGAATTGCATACCTGAAGTTCAACACAGGAAAGCTGATGCAGATATTATCAATAGTAATTCTATGACTGTAGACACTCAGTATAGCCAAAATCAATATATCAAATAGCCAATGACAGACACATTGTGCATAATACGCAAATCAACTGTTTTTTAATTTCTACCTTAATGCACTATATAATCCCAGAACTGCACAACTATTCAATAAACCATAATTCAATTCAAGAAATTATAATTCATTAAATATGGTGAAGGACCTGAAGTTAGTAAGGTGGCAACCAATAATTCAGGCCAAACAGAATTACTGGATAAACGTCTCAAATTCTGAAAGCTCAAAAAATTTATGTTGATTCAATATAGCAAGAGCAAATAGTTTAGGACAGACAGATGGATAAAACAGTAAGCAAATCTTCTGCATATATGTGACTTTTTTAAAAAGCAACTTATCTATCCATGTTGAGTTTATGTAGCTACTGCTATTCACTAGTTTCTGAATATGACTTCTGGAAAATCAAGATTTATTGCTTTGCCTGCTGTGAAGTTTGACAATGGATAAAACATGTCATATGAACAAATGTATGTCAGTCTTTTCTTAATCTGGGCACTTTCCAGATGTAGGGGCCTCTGATTTCAGAATTCAGATGGATGGATAAATGAAATGAATGAATGAATGAATGAATGAATGAATGAAATAAATAAATAAATAAACAACAAACAAACAAACAAACAAACAAACAAATATCTTGAGGCCTTGTTAGTTCAAAACAAGTTAACCATAAAATATTTCCCTCTCAAATGAAATCCTGCTCTGGACAGAAGACAATTCTCATAATTGCTTAAATAAATATATAAAGCCGCTAAGATGAAATTTTGGGATATGAAGTTTCGTTTATATCAATTGCATTTAACTAATAACCTATTTTATAATTTTCCAAATGAGGAAACATGAACATGGATTTAATT
This sequence comes from Pseudoxenodon macrops, assembly GCA_032467955.1. Lineage (NCBI taxonomy): Eukaryota > Metazoa > Chordata > Lepidosauria > Squamata > Pseudoxenodontidae > Pseudoxenodon > Pseudoxenodon macrops. The sequence continues at coordinate 263,581 of JANHFT010007031.1, read as the reverse complement.
CGTTATTTGTCAAACTCAATTTTTTATTATGTTGCTTTTTTAAAAACTGCATAAACGAAGAAATCTGTCTACTAACAGAACACGGAGACAAAGTTCAACAGAAATGCCATGCAGATAGATGAATATCTGTGAGCTCAAGAGTGTGGGTGTAGCATTCTCCAATCATATCGTTTCCTCTTTCCATAAACAAGACAGTTCTAACAAGCTAGGTCATGTGTTGAAACCGAAAATAACAGTAAGTCCCTATACAGTAAGTTCAAATGTATACCTACAATAACCTTAATAATTGCTTAATTTTTTTTGCATATGATGAATAGCAGGCATCGCATCCACATCTTTCCCGCATCTAATTTACTGTATATACATTTTCTGAATTAAAAGATTCGCTGCAACAATATGTCTTAACTATAAATACGTTATTTTTAGCTGGATCACTATATTCTTACAATATGTTGATTTAATAAGAGGAACTGTTGGGACTCTTTTATTAGAACAGAAGGGGAGGACCTTATGTGAATATTATGAGGATAAAGATATCACAAATCTGCAGCTCTTTTGGCAATGGAATCTCAAATATGTTAAAGTAATGTCTCTGAGCCCCGTTATGTCGCTTCCCCTGCTGGAATGTGAAATAATTGCCTCTATTTGGGAGACAGAAAAATGGAGAATTCAGTGACAGAAACTCTGCAGCTAATGCAGCAGCTTCCGAGTTCAATTCTGGGCAGCAGCAGTGTTTGGTGGAGAAAGTCAGACTTTGAGGAGGAGATGGTCTTCCTGGATTCTAGGAAGGAGTCATAACTCACAATATAAAGATGCTTTGCATGCACAGCATTCTGGGATCCGTACTTTGTATTGTTGGAAGAAATATCCATCTGGTTCTGTTCCAAGCCAGGAGAAAGACACTGGAAACATTGGAGGCTGATTGGAAAGATGGTTTAATAATGAAGCAGAACCACATGGGTTCTGAGCAGCTGAGCACATGGAATTGAGTGTGCGGGGGTTATACCTTCTCTTAGGCTTTGCACTTGAGCTTCCTCTTCCTATGCAAGAACATGAATTCTATTGGCTGTTGTCAAACTCCCATGGGGCCATGTAGGGGTTATGTAGGGGTCATAGTTGGCTCTATAGGCAAAGTACAAATCCTAGATGTTTGTCTGAGCTAAGTTTGGTTGAAGTTTCTGAGGGTGATGCAATGACTGAAATACCCTTAGGAGATTGTGCAATGGAGTTAGTTCTGTGTCTTCTGCCAAATGGTAGTAGATTAATCCTGTTATGTCCTGAAGGATAATCCCATCATCCTGGAGCTGAAGGTCTTTTATTGTAGATAGGCTGGCCCAATCTTTCTCAATGGGCACAAAATATATGCTGGGGGTGGAGCAAGGAGAGACTGAGTCTGCTTTCTTTCTCTAAAAAAACATGTTTCTCCATTTCTCATTTAGGGAAATATAATATTCTGCCTTTTTAATATTTCTCAAAATATTTCATTTTTCTGAGGGTGGGGCTTCCCACAGTATGTTGAAATAAAAGTGAAAAATCCCTGTCTGAAACTGGAGAGAGAGACATTGATTATTATTGTAGACCAGCAAGTTATCACATCAGAAAAAACAGTAGTCTGATTTGGTATCTTGCTGCTTCTGGTGTTCCTGACTCTGCCTTTCTAGTAGGGAAGTCATTTCTCAGCAAGGATAGAGAGCCAGTTTGATCTAATGGTTGAAGTGCTGGCCTAGAAACCAGGAGATTGTGGGTTCTAGTCCCGCTTTAGGCAAGACAGCTGGCTGGGTGACCATAGGCCACTCACAGTCTCTCAGCTAACCCCTCTCAGCCCTTCCTCACCTGCTGTGAGGAAAATAGGAGGAGGGAGGCATGTTCATCGCCTTGAGTTATTTATTAAAAAATAATATAGAGGGGAAACTTGTAAGTCAGTTGCTTTGAGCTTCCAAAAATAAGATGAGGTAGAATGGCAATAGATAAATAATAAAGGAAACCAAGGGGCAAAACCCAAACACAGATCTTATTTGCAGACCAAAAATTATCAGAAATAATGAATGAAACTCAGTTGATGGCAGGGTTCAACTCAAAACAACAACAACAATAACAGGTAACAACATTTCTCTAAAGAACAGAGACCGATAGACCTCCTTTCCTTCCTTCAAAGCAGGTTTCTGGTTCAAGCTTTTTGAAAAGACATCACATGAAACTTAAGTCCTTTTAAAAATAACAGCATCTGACAGAGAGAAGCTATGTAAGCTCCCGTGCTTTTTTAGAACTGCAGCACCAAGCATAAGAACAAACGGAAATAAATCCTTCCTTTGACAGCTTGTCTGCAACTGCTCATCCCAGCAACTGTTAACGGGGTGGCAGGTACAGCAGACAACTCCCGTTCTGTTAAGCAACAGGTCCACTTATCAAGGCATCCACCTGTTCATTACAAGTTCAAACACCTCTTTACCGTAGACCCAAGGCATGCAGGCAGGATGTGGAGACCCAACATTTTCCTCGTCCGTTCAGGATCTATAGGAAAATGAAGGGAGCAAGCCACTTACAATCCTTCATTGTAAAGCTCTAGGAATTGCTGCCATTGGTAATGTATGGAGAAAGCAAGACTGCACTCCATCCCACAGACCTGAGAAGAGCCACACTGAGCACTGACATCTTCCTTCAACATTGGCAGTGGAGTTCAGCTCTTTCTTCTGACGCTTCATCATTCATCACTTCATCCTCTGCCCTTGGTTCCTGAGATGGCCGCCCCAATCCACCTACTGTATTTTTTTGAGTATATGACGCACCTTTTCTCCCCCTAATTGGGGCTGATAATTTGGGTGTGTCTTATACTCTGAATGTAGCTTTTTCAAAGCT
>JANHFT010007031.1:238464-250677 GCA_032467955.1 Pseudoxenodon macrops | reverse complement strand
CTACCTTTGTTCAGACCTTGCTGCAGGGAATTTGCTTATGAATAGAGCTAGCTATCTCTTTATCTCTTAAGTGCTGATATCTGCTGATGGCTATTAAGAAAGATGGGGGCTATTAAGAGTGAATCTGCTTCCTATCTCTAAAAAACATGTTTCCAGGGAAATATAACATTCTGCCTTTTTAATATTTCTCAAAACATTCCATTCTTCTAGGAGAGGGCTGAATGCTAACTTTCTACAGAAGTAACTTGAAATGTAAAACAAAAAAAAACAAAAAAAACAAACCTATCAATAAACTTGGGTGCAGCTTCCAAAGCCCTTCCAAACACTTGGCAGCAAATTGTATTTTTAATGTTACAAGAGAATTAAATGCATGACAAGTATGTGCTATTCCTAGCGACTACATTTAAATAATATAACTGCGATTGGATTAAAATTAAATCCATTTTACTTGTTGCACTCATATTTTGGAGGGTAGTCCCAGCATATTCTTCAAAGGCAGAATAAGTTCTTCTCTATAAAAATGGCTTTCAAATAAACCTCATCAGGCATGATGTTGGGTATTATACAAGGAGATTCGTTGTTAATGGAGCCTGGCTTTCGACAGCTCCTACCTGTCCATCTCAGAAGACGGACTTCATCAGGATTATGCCATGAAGGTGGTGCACAGTACAGCACAGTTTTACCATGCTCCTCCCAAAAAGTTATTTTGCAAAAAACAAACCAAAACACCCCACAGACCTCTAATATTCCATCCCTTCTTATTGTGGTTGAGGTGTTTAATGAAAAGTCATGATCCAAGCCAGCCAAATTAGGTTTGGGAGAGCCAAGAGGCAGCGTACAGTCAGATCACCAAAAAAAAACCTGTGTAAAAAAAACACGCTACAACTCTGAGGTCTAAGTCCATTGTGGCGTTGGGACTTAATAGCATAAATGCCATGAAATTTATAATATTAAAAACAACACCTCCAGTCCCCTTTTACAACTCCTAGGCTGAAAAGATTTGCATCGTTCCAGCTTCCCTTACTGAAACTATCTTATTATCGGGAGGAAATATCTTTTATTCCTAAACCTTTTTTTTTTATTTAAAGATAATTATGCACAGCACCGTCAACAATCTTGAAAAAGGCGGTGGGCGGGGCTTAAAAGTTTCCGGGTGGCATTGTTGGACGCTGGCCCCGCCTTTCCTGGGCGGGACTTTGTCAGTTTCGTCTTTCGTAACTTTCCTACTTGGAACTCAACTGAGATGCTCAACTTGCGAGGAGCCGCGGAGCACCGAGCGCTCTCGGCTCCCTCCTCAGTCGACGGGATCCTACGGCGGACTGGGGCACAACCCTTCCTCCTTTGCAACCCCGCAGTGTCCCTGGCCCAGGGAATAGCCGAGCGGGCTCTGGTGGAGTTTTGATCCCATCACCAGGAAGGCTCCAGAACCGGAGCGGAGGGCTTCAAAGGACCGGAGGAAAGAACCGGGAGAGAGCGCGTAAGATAGAAAAAAAAAAAAAAAACCCGGACGTTTCCATCCCTCGGATCCCACCGTCGGCCGAAGAAGATTTGCAAGTAAGTTCCGGTTACGGCGCGCCTCGGGCAGCGCTTGCTTGGTGCAATCTGGAGCGGGGAACGAGGAGCGGGGCTGGAGATTTTTGGCAATTGAACGTGGCTGGGGACCGGCGCGTCTGCCTTGAGTCCCAGCCGGGAAGGAATTCTTCCTCGGAGCGTCTGGATGCTGCCTGACGCGCGGTGCGCTTTGGAGAGCAGCTTCTTTTGGCGAAGATGGGGAGGGACTGGGGCTTCGGCGCGTAATGTACCGCGGTGTGCGTTTGTCATTCTCTCGGCCCGGTCCAGGATTGCCCCGAACCTTTACTTTGGGAAAGTGACTCTCTAGCTCAGTCCTTGTAAAATTGAAATGTAAAAACAGAAGTCTCACTTGCTCGCGCTCCCGCTTTTTATTTATTTATTTATTTATTTATTTATTTCCCCCTCTCTTATGCGCTTCTGCCGCTGCTAAGGGGGGTCCGCCGCGCGCAGGAAAGCAGGGCGGACAATCGGGCAGGGAGTTCTGACGGGGCTTCTAAAGGCTAATTTAGGATGTGGTGTGGCCGTGAATTTAAGAAAACCAGGTCCTGGATCGGACCTCGCGAAAGTTGAACTGCGGCCAAACGGCGTTTGCAGAACCCGGCAGCTCTCCTGCTTAAGGCGCGCGCACCCGACGTTGCGTGCAGCAATTGGGGAAGAGGGGAGTGAGCCCCTTCTATAGTCCGCAGCGCCTCTTTGCTCAGTCTGAGACGCGCTGCTGGACGGGAGGGAAGGGGGGAAGAGGAGCGGGGTCTGGAGCCCTCTCCTCCTCCTCTTCCTCCTCCTCTGGAGAGCCTCGGGTCGAGGCGTCTCTCTCCGCCATAGGGAGAAAGGGGTTGGGGCAGCTGAGCTACGAGTTGGTCTGCTGCTCCCAAGCTATCGCTCTCTACCCCTTGCGGGGCGGGGATCTTCTCTCACACCTACACCGTCCCGTCCGCCATCCCGTTTTGTGCCTTCTCCTCCAGCGCTCCGCCGCCGATTCCCGCGGAGTCAGAGCGCACGCACCTTCCCGAAGGAGCGGAGGGAAAAGGCCCTTGCTGCGCCTGAGGGAGATGGGGGGGGGGGAAGAAAGCTGGCTGCTGAGGATGGGACGATCCACTCACGGATCGACCGGAGTCGGCGACCCCCCCCCCACTCAACTGGCATTAGCAAGTGTGACTTCTCACCACCGTCCGCTCTCTCTCTCTCTCTCTCGCCTCCCCCTTTTCCGTCGAAGCACCTGCTATTTTGATTTCCTTTCAACTCGCACTCTCGCGCTCATTTCCATGACAACAAGGGAATGTCACAACTAAAAGATTCCGTCTTAATTGGGAGTGGTGGGGGGGATGGGGAAGAGAAGACCTGATCCGATTCCAAGTTTGAAGCCTTGGGTGAGGGGCTTCTGAGCTCTATCGCAGTTGGATCTTGGATAGTGGGGAGGGGTGGGGTTGGGGGATCTAAACTTTGCCTGGGCTGGACACTTGGTCGTCTGGATGCGGGTGCTTTCTCCCCCTCCCTAATTCGAGACTCCCGCGAATGGAGCCTAATGCCATCAACTTGGCTGCAGTGGCTAATGTGGGCTCGTAGGGTTGCTTTAACATGGGAAGTTAACGGCAGAAGAGGAAGGCCACGACTCAAGGATGGTTAATAAGTGCGTGCACGTCCGGAACCTTAAATCATCTGGTTGAACTGAGAAGAGACGGTTGCTGAGAACGAAAGATCTCAGCTCCATCTGATCCCCGATAGATCTGGTCACATCTGCATGAGGCTGCATCGCTCCTTCGCTGGGTGAAGGAGGACCTTAACTAACTACAGGGGACTTTTCTGACAAAAAATGTCTTGACATAAAAGCAGTGACCTAAAAATAAAAATAAATGTTAAATGCCTTTGATTGACATCATTGGGATCATCTACCTATTTATTTGATCATCCGAAATGTGGTGGCAAATCCACAGCAAGTGTTCACAGTTGTAAAACAAATCTCAAACCACTGCTTGCCTATGCAGAAGAATTAAATGACAGATTCGCACTAACCAGTGTGCAAAAAAAGTGTTCATACAGGCTTGCCTGCGGACAGTTTTATTTCCCCCAGTATATGTTGACGCATGTCGGAATCATATTCTTCATTCAGTGTATATGCTTCAATGCTTATTCAGTGCTATGAGAGTGTCCACATTGGAAGGAAAGCATATGGATTAATGGTATGTGGGGGGTGGGGGGAAAAGCAGCAGAATATGAAATCAAATTCCAAAATCATTCCCCTCCATATGGAAACCAGATGATTTCAAATAACAAATTCCTGACTCTTCTCAAGTCATGAAATATTAGTGCCTATTGACTTAAATTGGGGTGTGTGTGTGGAATCCAGAGGATTTTCCACTCTTTCCAGCAACCTTTGGCCTGCTAAATGATGGAGTACAAATTCCATCGTTCCCAGCTCTGGATACAAAATCAAACCCGTATTGTAAACAGATGTACAAGAATTCTTTTTGGGCTCAACCTTGTCTCCTCACAACTGACAGTGACAAATGCTGTTCTGATAGAAAGAGCTGTGAACCATATATTTTGAAAAGGACGGGGGCATCATTATCTGCAGCGTTAATATTGGATTAAGCAGTTAAACATACTGCAAACATGTGTTTATAGATTATCAAAACATAAAAATATCAAAAAATAATAAGGCAGACACAATTGAAAAGAACTTTTTTTTCACTCCTGACTTTGTTGTGCTCTAGAATCAAAATATTCTCTTTTTAAAATACAGGCATACCTCGGGGATATTGCGGGTTCAGTTCACGGCCACTGTAATAAAGCGAATATTGCAAATCACACACATTTTTGTGTGTGGTGCATATCAAAGTTATGTTTACCCTGTCTACTACGTGTGCAATAGCATTATCTTTAAAAATCAATGTACATACCTTAATTTAAAAATATTTTATTACTAAAAATGCCAATCACCACCTGAGCCTTCAATGATTTTTTTTTTGCTAGTGCAGGGTCTTGTAAAAAAAATTGCAGTCATCTGTGAAGCACAATAAAATGAAGCGCAATAATAACAAGGTATGCCTGTATAAATACATGTGCCCTTAATTGGAAGTCCATTTATTACAATTTAATCTCACTGTGAAAATATACATGCCTCTTCAAGTTTTAATTCAAGAGCAGGCAATCATTGACCATCATGCAGCCTTCAACAAACTTTCGAGGCCATTACATCCCTGCCAAATCCTTTTTCTAGTTGAAAGTTGTGGTTGTTTTTGCTTACTAAAATAAGGTTGGAAAAAAGCAAAGTTGTAAGGAGACCCCACAAAGCTTCAGGTGGCCATTTCACTCCTTATAGTTCACCATAAGTCCCGGGAAAAGACCCAAAATGTTCAGTCTCACCAATTCTAATGATTTAATTGTCACCTGTGCTCGTGGGCTCTTGAATGTCTCAAAATGTAAATGTAATCAAACTTTTGCCTATTCCAACTGTAGTTGATTGATCAGATCATATAGCATGTGACCTATCCCACCTCAGGTTCCCATGGGTTGACAATTCCACATATCTAGGCTCCATTATGATACCTGGGGAAACTGTGTTCCATTTGTAGGGTCAGGGGCTGATCAAATATTGGGGGTTTTCTTCCCTAGAGACTCCAAACCCATATGATTACCAGCCCAACCTGCTTCTGTAACAGATCACGTATCATATAAAATAAAATATTAACACTCATCTCTTTAATATGAATTAAGTCTCTTATGCTCAGCTCCAATTTTCATTGATTTCCTTGCTTCATCATCCTAGCGTGTTGAATGGGATGGATTTCCAATCGATGTCAGTTTCACACGTTTGCAGTGAGAATCCTATCTTCTTTCCGTATCAGAGTGCAATTTAAGAAATGTAATGAATTGCCTATTAAGTGCTGAGCTTTCGAGGCCCCCAGACAGCCAAACAATGTAAGCTATGCTTTTAAGAAACATAAAACGACTGCTTAAGAGGTCATATGTTTATGTACCTGTACTTAAAAGCCAGTAGGGTTTTCTTCCAGATAAAGTGATACTAGGCCTACAATCTCCAAATACTAATCTGATACTGTAAACATCTCCTTCCCAGAGTATGTGGATATTGCTCCACAATTAGAACTCACCCCAAAGGCTTCCCCATCATACACCCACTAAATGCATAGACACTCCTTCAGTAGATTTGCAATGATGGAAAGCTGATGCAAGAACCAGCTGTCCCTTTGAACATTTTCTTTCTTCCCTCTTTCATCTTAAAAGAAAAGACCATCTATATTCTGCTGTGGGTTAAATAAAGAATAGATGCAAATTGCCCATGAAAAACAAATGAGGCAAACAAAAATAAAATAAATGAAGACTTTTCATGAATTCAGTACAGTATGTTAGTTAGGGGTGGCTGTTTTTAAACAAAGTCAGGTCATTTAATGCACAAATCCACACACAAAACTCGGTAAAGATCGGTGTTTTCCTTTGGACTCTTTCAATGAACAGCTTTGGCTTGGCAGAACTAAAATTCCACAAAGTCCCTTCCAAGATGCATGGAAAATTATAATTAATTGCATATGGTAAAAAAAAGTAATGTAATATCTCGGAATTTCCACACACTTTCTAGACAAGCTCCTTGAAACAGAGCAGAAAGATGTATTTTCTATAAAAGTATAATAGCAGAATGGATATTTATTATGTTTTATTAGTTCTCTAGCATTTCCAAGTGGGTCTCATTTCTCCTTTCACTCTTCCTTGCCATATCCTTGTGTGCTAGATTGGTATGTGAGAGACCATAAATGGTCCTAAGTCCCCCAGTGTAGTTTCTATGGCTGAAAGTGGACTTGAATCTGTCTCTCGTCTTGACTACTTCTCTTAGTCTAACACTAAGTTGCTACAATACTCAATGAGTCTCAACCTTGGCAACTTTAAAGTGCATGGACTTCAATACTTAGAATTCTCCAGTCAAGACTGCTGGAAAATTCTGGAAACTGAAGTCCATGCATTGAACTGTAACATTCTGTTAGTGAAATTACATATGGTACAGAGGTGGTTCTAACTTACCTTGTCGCCGGTTTGCTGCCTCCTGCGCTGCATGGTCGCGCTGCGTGGACCCCCACATGCGCAGTAGGAAAAAACCCAAAAAATTCCCAAAAAAGGCTGAAAACAAGATGGCAACACATGCACAGTGCCAGAAACTCATCTTCTGCATATGTGCAGAAGAAGAAAAAAAAAACAAAAAATTCAACAACAAAAAATTCCCCCCCCAAAAAAAAGATGGCGGTGCCCACGGAGCAGAACCAGCTCCATGACGTCACCAGCGGCCTACTACCTACTTGGTAGAACCGGTCCGAACCAGTAGGAACCCACCTCTGATACGGTATCCCCAGACTGAGTCATCTCACCTAATGGTGCCAAAGAACGTGATGCTGAAAACTTAGCAGTAACTTTGGGATCCAGACTTGGATTCATCACTGATGTTTTAAAGCCAGATAAGATTTTTTTTATCAATTTACAATAAGTGTCACATCATTTTTTTGACATAACATTTCATGAGAACAAACAAATGACTTTATCAGATTTGCTGCAATTTTGTTCAACTACCCATTCCATTATATCCATAACCTGGAGCTTTTCAGTAAATTTCATTCTCTCATCATCTTGTCTATTTCCAGTCAATGTCAAATTCTACACTACCCACCCCCTCTGTCTCTCTGTCTCTCTCTCTGTCTCTCTCTCTCTATATGTGTGTGTATGTGTGTTCATTTTTAGTATAATGTACTTTTTAAAGCTGAGAACATTGTAGAAACAATCAGAAAAGTGCACTGTCCAATAGTAACCCTATTCTAATTTGTATATTCACAGATGGCAAATTAAATGAAAAATGTGGAGTGAATTAAATCTTTGTGCATCTATAATTGTGGGCTGTTGAACTGTGCACAGGTAGATGGTTCGTGTTGTTGCATATCAACTAAAGCAGTCTTAGATTAAAGGAGGTTGTTTTTTACTTTTCAAAACCATGGAACAGCAAGCAATTGTTAAAATGAGAAAGAACTTTACAGTAGCTGTTTCTTTTTAAAAAATATTTAAATACAACACATTTTAATTATTATTATTTTTCTTTGCGTACTACATTCATTATATATCTTAAAGTCATGTATGAGGTTGCTTATAACCACATTTTTCATCAGTCCAAAATATTTTTTAAACAAAAAAAAATCCAAAACCTCATATGCTTAGTTCAAGTCTATACTGATATTTGCATTTGGTTGAGAATGCCAACAATTTGCTTTCACAAAAATACTTTGAAGGGAAAAAAATTAGAAAACCTTTCATTGCTTTTTCACCTATAAACTCATACTCCCTGGGAATTTTTCCATCAAGAAGTCATAATTTTTCTGACAATATGACATATGAGAAGCGATCTGCCAACATTTCATCATTTATAGCTAGAGGCATTTGTTTGGCTAGAGAAATTAAATGGATCCAAAACCAGCATGGGGAAAAAAACCCTGTGCTGATGGATGTAGAGACCAATGCATGGAACACCTTTATATTTGGGGCAATGCATGCAACATAGTTTACGGACCCACTGACTTTAAAGCACACTTTGTAAATCCAGGACTTTCCTACTGCAGAAGTAATAGAATATGCTGCTTTCCCTCCTATTGACTTAAAAGTCCACATTTTTAATTCCGCTTTACAAAGGTTGTTTTCTTTTTTTTTTTACAGTGCTGGGGTATCTTTCCCCAGGGCCCAAGAAACAATACTGCACATTCTTAATGCATCCAGAGAGATTATTCTTGTGCTGCAGCTTAGAAATAGATTCAAAGCTAGTGATTTTAAAAATATTTATTTTCAGTCTTTTGGAAATGATCTGAAGTAGCACGCAGTATTAATGTTTCTTCAACTGGCAGCAAACAGGATTTGCAAGTTCTTGCTTTGACTAAGTAGGAAAGTGACTAGATAAAGCAAAGGTATGCTGAAGTTTCTGGCTTTAAAATCCCCAAACCTCTAAAAGGCACCAGGTTGGCAAAAGAGAGTAGAGAACACTGAGTAGAATAATGCTGTTCTGGAACTATCCTACTCTGAAAGATTTTTTTCCCCTGCCTCTATCAGTGATGGACCAGAAAATTTGGTTGCTTGGGAACAGTGCTGGAATTCTCATTGTTACCAGACTTTTTCTGATATTTTTTTTCCTGCTGCCATAGACTAGCATAGCTCACCTCCTACAATTGTTAGATGGGTATATTTTGTTCAAATGGATGCCAGCATTTCAGCTTTTTAGGAAAACATGCCTTGTCTGTTCTTCTTATAACAATTTGGGGTGAAGTTTAAGAGATGGGGTGGATTGACTGAGCCAGGCAACAAATTGTTTAATAGTCACATCTATTGATTATGAAGCTATATCTCATTACTGTACAGCATTTGCTTTTTCTGCACATTGATTCCAATTCTGACCATTCATACTTCAGTTGTCATTCATCTTGCTTTATTTTCACTTTGCTCTTACATGTTCGCACATCCATCTTTAGGAAAGTATTGTTTATACTGTACAGTTAAACAAAAACAGCTTAATAACTGGACTTACACTGTAGCAAAGTTCCTATTCAGAGCTAATCTCACTATGAGGTGGGGTATGATGGATTTGGGATTTACTGTTAACTAGTGATCATTTAATTGATCAGATTTCTTTTTCTACAATGAGAATGAAATTTCTAATAAACAGCGAAACATATTTTACTTGGGACTATTTATACCAACCAGCTCAGCAGAAGCTTAATAAAATTCTAGAAGCAGACATGGCTTTGAACATCATTCTAGAATCTTTTTATCATAGTATGATGTAATTGCTACGTAATACTGTAATGTTATAAATCTTTGCATTTCATCCAGAAGCTGCTGGAGGACCTTCAAGAGTTGTTAATTACCAGTAGCTACAAAGCAAGGTTCATGAACTTGCCCATGACCTGAAAGATTTCAAAATGGTATGCAGTGAATGAAAGACATATTTTGTTTCAAAATTCTAGTGAGGACAAACCTATTAATTTGTTAACACAAAATCAAATTTGCCTTTCCTGATATCTTTACCCAACAGAAAAACAAGTTGTTGTTTTTCCCCCAATTATTACTGTGCAGCCGTGTTACCATCGTTAAGGATAGAAATCCCTTGCAAATAAGCAGATGGAGGGCATTGCAAATTTATCCCTGAAAACAAAAACCCGAATGCCTTTAAAGATACTATTGCTTCCAAAAAGCTGATTGCCCAGAGAACTTAACCCTTTTTGTGACACCTGAACATGGCTTCCCAGTTTCTTTCCAGTCCACTTACCTTGTAATAGATAGACGACTTTGGGGAAATAGGGGTGAGGGGAGAGAGAGGGATGCTGTTTAGGAAACAACCAGACAAGAGAGGCAGAATTTCCCAGTGGCTTAATGGTCAGAGAAAGGATCATTAACCCCAATGGAGGCTTCTGACTCCTAGGCAGCTTCTCTCCCTCTGCTTTCCCCAAAGTCATCCCCACAACCCATTAAACCTTTTCTCTTTACCTCACCTCTGCCCAGTTTTATCCCCTCCTTTCTTTTTCTTTCCCCCCACTAATGTTACTACTTCCTTCTCCTTCTTTCAACTCCATCCTGTTTTTGTTCTTTTCCTTTGCTGCTAAAAGAGGGAGGGAAAAGTGTACATAATTATAAACGTCTGTGTAAGGAAGTGTGGGAGAAATCAGAAGCAGATGGGGCTCAATTAATTTTATAAATAGGCAATCTTATTAGTAATATCTATGTGTGTGTGTAATTGTCTGGGTCTCACCCCTTTTTTGTGTGGTGTTTTCTGATTATACATGCATGCACACTATAAGTGTGTGCGTATATAGAAGTGCATTTGGTATATATTTTTATTAGGTAAGAGAAATCTCCATGACTGGATTTGCTTGAAACTGAAGTTAGAGTTGTTAAGCTAGATGGACAGCTTGGGAAAGACAGACATTATGCAGGATTTTTCATTTGCTCTTGTAATTTTTTCCCCTTTCTGGTGAGAAGATCCTGTTAAATACCTGGTACTCAGGACAAAAATAATTCGCTGTAATTCGCAATACTTCATTTTGATTCAGAGCCAATTGGTGTAATGATTAAGACATCAGGCTGAAAACTGAGGGAATGTTAATCCATTAATCAAACTTCAGATGCAACAAATAGAATTTTTTGGAGACTGCACTTATGTTCTTTCTGAAGCCGCCCAGACAATTAATGTAATTTATGTCATTTGCATGATTATGCAATTGATGTTTTTAAATCCTTTGCACCAATATAGTCTTTTGTACCATATTTGGATTTAATGGAGAGCCCTTAACTCCCAAATGGTCTGTTAAATCAAGATTCTACCATAATTAGAGTTGCCACCATGGATTTCTTAAAGGAAATAAGGAAGACAAATGTTCATTTTGAATAGTTACTAACATTTCCTAAATTCTCAGCTATTGAGATAAAATCTTACAACAAAGTGGAAAATTTGAAACTAGATCTAAACCTCATGTTTACTGAACTTTTCCTGACATCTTTGCTCACTTGCAGCATTATGTACTGGTGATATATTCCTGGGTTTCTGTTCACAGATTGCATGATATGATCTATGGTGCTGTGTCGTACCTGAGTGCTATCAACTACATTAAAAATCACATTGAAGAAAGCAATTGAGAACTCTGCTTACTGGCCAAATTAAAATTATTGTAAATCTTAATTTTTCCAATGAACTTATCATATTCCCTGTGCAGTTTATGCTATGACCACAGTGGCCAATCTCGCAGAGACTATATAGCCCTGTCTTTTGCTATAGTTGTTCATCAACACACTGACAAGAAGTCTGGCTAAACAAAGTAGCTGCAATAAACAAATAAAGACCGAAAACAAAACTTCAGTTCCATTTTCTCCAAATGTTTCCAAAAGGATGTAAACACCCAAATGTGTATGCACTAGAAACTCCATGTTCCATGAACAAAGGAGAAGAAATGCCATATAGCATACATAAATTATCTAGAACTCAAATGCCAACATTACATTTCATATTCCATGCTAATTCCAATTCCAATGGTATACTCAGACCCCTCCTCCTCAGAATGAGCTGAGTATGCCAATAAGAGAATCAGCTAATTCAGTAGCTCATTTTTGCCTCTGCTGTGGGGCAAAATAACCTGAATAAGCCTTTTCTACAGTGGAGATATTGTTCTTTATGAATATTATTGTATCTACCAATATTGCTCTGATTATTCTTAGCACTCCTATTGCCTTCTTTCAACTTGTTCTCTCATTGATAAACCCAAGAGAACAGAAACTAGACACCATGTTTGAAGCAAGAACAAGTACCAAATGTAAGGACAGCTAGCGCATTTATTTATTATTATTATTTATTTATTTATTTTCGTCAAGCATATATTAGAAAACAGATACAAGTATGGACAAGATTATGAATACATAAAATGGATATGAATAAGAGGAAACAATAGGACAAGGACGGTAGGCACACTGGTTCGTTCATGCACAGCCCTTGCAGACCTCTTAGGAATGGGGTGAGGTCGACAGTAGACAGTCTAAGGTTAACGTTTTGGGGTTTTGGGGAAGAAACCACAGAGTCAGGTAGTGCATTCCAGGCATTGACCACTCTGTTGCTGAAGTCGT
>JANHFT010007031.1:206631-217875 GCA_032467955.1 Pseudoxenodon macrops | reverse complement strand
AATCCAGCAGGTTCTGACAGGTTCTGGAGAACCAGTAGTGGAAATTTTGAGTAGTTCGGAGAATCGGCAAAAACCACCTCTGGCTGGCCCCAGGATTGGGGAGGGAATGGAGATTTTGCAATATCCTTCCTCTGCCACGCCCACCAAGCCAAGCCAAGCCACGCCTACCAAGCCACGCCCACAGAACTGGTAGTAAAAAAAAATTGGATTTCACCACTGGGAATGAGCATCTTCAACAGCTAAATGACCAGGTTGTTCTATCTCTCCTTCCCTCCATCCATATACATTATTCCCCATTTTTGTTTATGGAAGGAGTTAGATATTGTCCTTGAAAGAAAGAAGAGGAAGTGCCTGATATTTTAGAGATATTAAGCAAGGTGATCAGATACTAAAATATGGAAATGTTGGGCTCCGATTTTCAATGGCTGTACAGTTGCATGTATCTGCTGAAAAAAATTATGGAAATCGGGGTCTCTTGAAAAATGAATATGATTTCCATAATTTTTGGCATTGATGCTGCAGTAGAAGTGAATCTGGATCTTTTTTCTTTGGCTGGCTGGTTCTTCCCTCTCTGTGTAAGAGATCTCTCAGAATTTTTCTTGTAATCTGTTTCTGAGGAACATAACTTTTGCAGACTTCCTTAATTAACTTCTGGAACTCTTTGTCAGAAGATGCATAGATAATGGTTGCTAGCTCCTTTGGCTTTAAAAGGAGACGAGAGAAACGCGTGGAGAATGAAAGTTCTGTCAATAGACATTAGACATGTTAAGGTTAAGTACTACCAGACTGAAAGGATACATATTGCAGCTTCTTGCCCAAAGACAGGTCAGACCTCTCTCTCTCTCTCTCTCTCTCTCTCTCTCTCTCTCTCTCTCTCTCTCTCTCATTTTCTCTCTCTCTCTCTCTCAAAACGAAGCATTCAGGAATCAAGATCACCAGAAGAAGTAAACATTTGACTATTGGAACAAAGAATGCATGTTATGTAGTTCAAGAAAATAAAACAATATTATTATTGTAGTTGTTTCTTTTTATCCCAATTTTTAGTACAATACTCAAGATAGTTTATAATTTAAAACAACAGAACACATGGAACAAAAACAAGTGCATTAAAAGTCAAATATTAGCAACAGGGACCTAAAATGGCCCGGCTTTGCAGAATTTCTAAAAGCAGAGACAATCAAATGCAATCCCCAGAGAAGCACATGTCATAGCTGCTGTGATTATTACTATTAACCTTATGATTTGCAAAACTGCTTGCCGTTATGCATGATTGAGCTTGGGGGTCTTATCAATCACTGAAAGTACAGAATTCTACCAGCCAAGGATTGGAAATCTCTTTCAGACACCATTTTGGCTTCTGGAACTAAATTTTTCAATCACACAATTCCATACTTATCTTCATAGCTATGAAAATACGGAATTTGTTTACTCTTAAAACAGAAGGCATCATTTTGTACCATGTACCAAAGTTTGGTTCTCACGGTATCTCAGCGTATGTATAGCTCTTTATGTAAATAGTTTTATCGTCCAAATTCACAGCATTTTAAAAAAGAGCCTCTCAGTCCCCCGCAGATTTTCTGGAGAAACTCTTGGAGTTGCCTTTGTCCTCAAAGGATGAGAAGATTAGAGAGGAAGAGAAGGAGCCAAAGAGTGGGAGGCTTGAATGCAGCAGCAGTTCTTGTGTTCTGGAGCATATGCAGAGTTCTAAAAGAACAGCACCCTCTTCTTTGTCTTTATCTGGCTACTTGCCCTTGGGCTTAAAAGCTCATAGGTGTAATCCAGGGGTGAAATCCAGCAGGTTCTGACAGGTTCTAGAGAACCGGTAGCCGAAATTTTGAGTAGTTCAGAGAACTGGCAAATACCACCTCTGGCTGGCCCCAGAGTGGGGTGGGAATGGAGATTTTGCAATATTCTTCCCCCAAGAGTGGGGAGGAAATGGGGATTTTGCAGTATCCTTCCCCTGCCACGGCCACCAAGCCATGCCCACAGAACCTGTAGTAAAAAAAATTGGATTTCACCACTGATCCCTAGACATAAATTATACTTCTTCTAAAAGTTCTGCATTAATTGCCAGTCTGTCGCTTAGATTCAAGATGTTGAAATTAATATACAAAGCCCTAAACAACTTGGCATTAGACAATGGCTCTATTTACACCCACTTCCCAGATACCTACAGTAAGAACTTAGCAGGAGGCCCAGCCTTCTATGTCACAGCTTGCAAATCTCCTTCTGTGACAGAGCCAGAGGCTGGCCTTCTCTGAGGAACAATTCTGAGTTGGGAAAATCCTCTTCTTTATAGTATGCCAATCCCCAACAATTTGCTTTAAGCATCTTTTTAAAAGCCCACCTTCGGCCTTTCTTGGACACGAATTCACCCTGAGCCTTTCATCTGATAAATCATTTGAATTCAGCTTTTTATTTTATTTTATTCTCTTGGTTGTTGTTTTTTGTTGTTTTTTTTAGAATTTTGCAAACAAGGGATATAATATTACTAATTCCTGAGATGCCATTCATTGCAAAACAGCATACATGCCAACTTGTCTCAATACTGAACCCTGTTCTAAGAGAGGAGGAGAATCCCACTCAAAAGGGTGGGGGAGGAGAAAAACTGGCAACCTTTTTATGCACTCTTTGTACATACATCACACGTTTTTCAAGAACTCCACAAATAGCACTGGTACAATCCAATCTATGCTGTCCACTACATTTCTCTAAAAGAAAATATAGATCTATAGGTATTCCTCAACTTAGGACCACAATGGCACCTCAAATTTCTGTTGCTAGGTAAGACAGTTGAGTTGTGCTCCATTTTCCAACGCTTTTGCCACAGTTGTTCAGTGAATCTGGCTTGCCCCATTGACTTTGCTTGTCAAAAGCCCCCTGGGAAATGTTACAAATGGCGATCACATGACCCTGAGACACGGCAACTGTCACAAGTGCATGCCAGTTGTCAGACACCTGAGTTTTGATCAAGTGACCATGGGGATGCTTCAACAATCGTTAGAAGTGTGAAAACCGGCCCTAAATCCATTGTTTCAGTGCCGTTGTAACTTTGAATAGTCGCTGAATGAATTATTCTAAGCCGAGGACTACCTGTATTATATAATAAACCATCCAGGTCTAACAATACTGGATTACCTTATAGCAATATCTTTTTTTTTTTAAAGAAAAAAAGCTGACCTGTTTTTTATATGGAAGCAATTACTACCCATCAGGGAAGAGTTTTAGAAAATAATACGGTATGTAACTGACTCTTCCTGCTCCAGACAGTATGCATGTCAATCCGCAGTTAGGACTACTCATTAATTGGCTTAATGTGGCCCCAGGCTGCAAAGTCTCCCGTCCCCTCCATGTAGATCATCTTACTTTATAGTTAATAGGACAGAAGGATAACCTGCACTCCCAAGATAATGTGGCAGGTAATAGGGCAGAGCCTTGATCACCTCCACTCTATGAGATGTTATTTTTGTGACTGTTCGGGGAATTGCCACTGAGCCAGGATGCCTGCAACACATTCCTGATGGCATTTCAGGCCAATTATGGGAAAAGTCACAAGCCTGACTATAATATTCTTAGTCGTGAGATTTTTTTTTCCGGCTTGCTTTGCCTTGCTTAGCTGTGTTGGTTTTCTTTTTCCCTTGTCAAAAGGACCAGCTGCAATTTTCTATAAAGGGCCTTGAGATTCTGATTAGTTTTAAAACTTTTTAATATTTGTCAAGCCCCAATTTCAATAGATAGGAATGCAATCCTTTAACATTTCTTTTTCATGACATTGTGGTGTGGTGTGCTTGTGACCAGCTATGCTTGTTTAAAAAGTGCTAATGATACACCTGTCACTATTGCTGTGTGACACCTGAGAAAGCAGCTGCCCGATGAATAATCCCAGCCTTGACCTAGGTCCTAGAGTATGTCACCTGTATACAATTTTCCCCTCTCCAATTAGCTTTCCAAAATTCCTAAAGCTATACTAAGAAGTGGCCTTCTATATAACAAAAAGGCTTTAACAATTGCGACCTCCCGGCTGCCTGCCCAAGGTGTTATTTTGTGCAACATGAATAATGGCTACTGTACTTGGTAATAGTTCTATTCGTGTCAGTTTTAAGTAGGACAAAAAGAAAAAAAAAGCTGTGTGCATGTTATATGTAAATGATGAGATATTCTGCATACATATTTTGAGTGCCTACTGTTGGCTGCAATCTTAAATTTCTGTTCAACCTCCATGAACTGAATGGAATTTTTGAATTGTTATGTAGGCTGTGCTATAATTCACTCATTGCCTGCTGAAAACCTCAGCCTGTAGTCCTGATTAATTTGCACGCTGAATTCAATGAAACTAGAGTTTAGACAGTAACCCAAGTGTCCTCTGTATGCTTATCCAATAGGAGGAAAGATAATGGCCAGTTCTGTCACCCAAATCCTTGCATGCAAACTTTTGCAAGGATTATTGGACAATTCTTGCAAAGTAAGGTCTATGGAAATTTTCATGCTTTGGATTTAATGTTATTCTTCTCAAAGCACTTTTTTTAACTATGAGATGTTGAAGAACACCACTTCCCTGAACAATGGCTTTTTCTTACAGAAATGTGCCTCAATTATTGTTTATAATGTTTATTGGGGAGCCAATTGGGTGTACTGGTTAAAGCATTGTGCTAGAAACCAGAAGACTAATGTATTTTTGGCATAAAACCTGTTGTGTGATTTTGGGGCTGGTTACTTTCTCTCAGGCCTAGGAAGGAGACAAAGGGAAACCTTTCAGGAACATTTGGCAATAAAGCTACAAGGACTTGTCTAGGCAGACACAAGGAGTTTATCAACATTTATTGCTGATTTAAAGCCTCTTAGTGGACTTTTTGAGTAAAAATGGGAAAAAAGGGATTCATGGTTTTGATGATTAGACCGATAGAATACAGATAGAAGAATATGATGTAACTTTAGAGAAAGAGGTTAAAATACATTTGTACTTAGAACCACTGTAAAAATATCAGAAGCCACTTCTTTATACTTTTTCTCTGCTATTTCTTTCACTTGTTTTCATCTTCTTGCACTGTCTGCTTTTTTCTTTGGTTTCTTTTTTCTTCCTTACTTTCTATTAGTTTGTGTCTGGTTTAAAAATTTTAACAAAAATTATACACGCAGAAAAAGAGAAGTGAAAGAATTTCTACCTGTAAAGGAGAGTATTGATCAAAGATGCTGTTCTGAATTTTTTTTATAGAAACTCTGATTAAAAATATTTTAATATATTTTAAAAAATAAATAACACTCATGCCCAATAGTTTGAGTTTAATTCACCCCATCAGTTCTCCCAAGTACAGACAGTTAGACCATTGCATCTGTTATAGGTTTGCTCACTGGAAGAATCTATCTATTTTATCTATCTGTCTATCTATCATCTGTCTGTCTGTTTATCTATCTAATTTTTATGGCTGCTCAGTAACTCTGGGCAGCTTACAATAATCAGATATAAAACGATGTATATAACAAAAATCATTAAAAATGAAAAATAAATATTAAAAGTTAAATATTATAAAAATAAAATATAGAAACCCCAACAGAAAGACAACGAGTATATTCCATTTCCCTGGGACCTACACATACGTCCACTTCCCTGGGACCCTCAAGCCTGGTGACTTCCAGAACATCAGGAGGGATGGTTAACTAACCTAATGTTGGGGAAGGGCGGGCAGAGGATGTTTCATAAGACAGTTACAGTGGCAGAGAAGGCTCTCTTCCTGGGATCCACTAAATATAAGTTCCTGGCAGAGGGTATCCACAGCATTCCCTCTCTACCCGATCAGATGGAGCAGGCTGATGTAATCAGGGAGAGATTCTCTGTCCCTCAGATAATCTGGTCTCATGCCATGAAGGGCTTTAAAGCATCTTGAATTGTATCCAGATGTGAATTGGCAACCAGTGCAGCTCGGGGACCAGAAGTATAACATACTCTATTCTAGAAGCACACGTAATTGCCCATTCTGTTGCATTTTGCACTAGCTGAAGCTTCCAGATACTCTTCAAGTGCACCCAGAGGTGGGTTCAGACCAGTTCTACCGAGTAGGTAGTATGCCACTGGTGATGTCACAGAGCCGGTTCTACTGCTCCATGGGCATCGGCATCTTTTTTTGTTTTTGTTTTTTGGAAAAAAAATGTTTTTGTTTTTTTTACGGATTTTATTTGCTTCTGCGCATGCACAGAAGCCGAGTTTCCGGGACTATGCATGTGTTGCCATCTTGTTTTCGGCCTTTTGGGGGGGGGGTTTCAGAGATTTTTTCTACTGCACATGCGCGCATGCACAAGTTGCGTGCGTACAAGTGTGAAGCACGCCCACGCAGTGCAGGAGGCAGCGAACCGCTGGCGAGGTAAGTTAGAACCCACCCCTGAGTGCAACCCCATGTTGAACGCATTACAGTAGTCCAGTCTGGAGGTGACTAGGACATGAGTGATTGTGAGTGGAGCCCGCTGATCAAAAAATGGACGCAATTGGCACACCATACAAAGCTGTGCAAAGACCCTCCTAGCCATGGGGGCTGCCACCTGTTCTTTGAGCAGGGGTCAAGAGTCTAGGAGGACCTCCAGATTGTGCACCAGGTCTGTCTGCGACAGCACAGCTCCATAAAGAGGGTAACATCCTAGAAACAGTTGGCTCGAAAACCCAGAGTCACTCAGACTTCTCAGACAGCCGAAGCGTGTTGTTCCCTATCAGACCCCCATAGCCTATAAGTAGATAAGAAGTTCACAGTATTGTTTAATTATTAAACTAAGTTAAACTCCATCTCATGTTAAACTTCAGTTCCCCAAAAATCTCAGCCAGGATGGACAATATTGAAGATGGTGTCAGCCAGAAGTGGGTTCCTACCAGTTCAGAACAGTTCTATGGAACCGTTAGTAACTTGGCGGCCCAGTTCACATGAACCGGTAATGACCTGAGCCTGCCATGCCCGAGCTGATTTTCTCAGCGGCGCCATAGGCAACGCCATCTTGTTTTTTGCTTCTGTGCATGCGCAGAAACTTTTTTTTAGTACTGCGAATGTACACGCAAAGGGCGCAGCACATCCCTGAGTGAACCAGCAATAGCAGCATCCAGAACCCACCCCTGGTGTCAGCCCTGGAGCCATTTCCCCCCCACCCCCCGGCACTTTCAGGGCTGCCACGGTGAAGCGAGTCAAGCTGTGGGAATGGGAGGGGGGAAGAAGAGATAGCTATGGGATTGTAGCCATAATAAAATTCTTTCTTCTGAGAATCAAGAATTTTCCCACCAGGAGACCCCCCCACCTCAGGGCAGGGGAAAGAAAATTCTACTTTGAACTAGGGGGAAACCTGAGGGGGGGTTTAGAATTAGGTTTCCCCAGATGTGCCAATATGACATGCCTAATAAATCTATACTTTGAGGAACATGCCTGCCTTGGAGTTTTGATTCTGATGGGTGTGTTACTTGTAACCCTGACAGATGCACTGCAAGGAGTTGCAGTTCAACAACCACTTTTTTGTGATGGATTATGCTCTCTGAGATAGCTATCTGGCGAATGCTGAAAAAAGCCACCAAACATATTCTCAAATTTTAGTTTAGCCGGCTATGCATGCCAGCTAAACTTTAAAAAAATCCCTGTAATGTTGTCTTATTGAGGATCTCCTTTTTAATCATTTTGACAGCATGCTCGTTTTCCAGCAACGCCATTTACGATCTGAGGTTTATAATTATTATTCCAAACGGGACTGCCTCCCTAACTTTTATAAAGACATTACAATGTGGAAGTTTTATTTTTCCATTCTGTTTTGAATCATCGTCAACATGGAATCTCTTTCACTGGAGCTTGGACAGTGGGTCAATCTTTTCACGGAGCAATGCACCACAAATGCTTCCCAGCCTGTCACCGCAAGCCACATCTGAGCATATGTGACTGTCTAACTGCACCTGCTCACATTCAGTTTGCTCAGTGATGCAGTGGTGAGTGGATCTCCCTAGATGCCCATATTCAAGATCCTGGGGTGCTTCAAATTACCTGTACTCATGAATGATGACTCAGAGCCTTCCATGCACTTATTTTTCAGTATCAGGCTTGGCAATGCCGTTTGGATGTGTTACCTTGGGAGATAAGAAGGATTATAACCAGCCATCTGAGGTGACTGACAGATATGACCTGGGACAGGTAATCAAAACGTAAGTGTTCTACTATTCTATGCAGTTTTCATGAATTTCCCAGAATGGTGTTCTACTACTCTCTGCAATGTTCTTAAGGAATGAAGGAGAGGTTGATTGATACTTCAGTATTGGTGACTTTGGATAAAGTTTAGACTAGCAAGAACTACTGTTATATTTCAGGAATGAGAAAATAATATAATGATTATCAGGTCTTATGCTTATCTTTAATCACCAGGGATCCAAATGACAATTTAGAACAGTTGGACAGACTGACAGAATGACCTCCCAGACTCATAATCTCTCTTCTGTGCCCCCCCCCCAATAGATGTGGTCACACGTTGCAAACCACTCAAACATCCCTTCCATGTCTATAAACTCACCTATGTACAGGCAACGAACCACAGAGAATGCCAGGACCTTTGCCACATAATTGCTCTGCTGTACTCCTCTTCCATCTGAAAGCCAGCAGGAAATCATGTCATCCTAAATCTTATTGGGTAAAAAGAGGAGAAAGGGGTAAAAAGAGAGAGCCAGTCCTCATCGCAGCCAAAGGAGGAATAAAAGGCAGCAATGAAGTCAGGCACTAGATTGAGGAGGACATTCCCACAGAAAAATGGCAGAACCAACTTGAGTCCCAGGATTGCCGAAATCGAAATGGTTTTTGGGTTGCCTCTCCCATGTACATCAAAATGCCCTCTATAGACAGCATGCAGCCTTTTAAAGGAGGATAGTAGGGAAAATAACCATTTCTAGATTGTAGCACATTAAGCTTTCCTCAGGCTACCTCAGATACAAGATATGGTGAGACACAGGCAGAGATGTCTTTGGCTGAGTCTGCCATACACTGGTATGCTTTAATCTTCCCAACCATGCAAAGGACCTGGGAACCTGGGGGGAGGGTTCCCCCACTCACAGCCTTTTTCTTTTTCCCCCAACCCAAAGTAATGTTGGTAAGAGGTTGAGGACTTTTGCTTATTCATCTGTCTGTCAGTGGGATGCCTCTCCAAACCCAAGAAGAACAGGACCAGATGTGTTAGGGAAAACTAGCAAAAAATATGGACTACAATTGGCAGCTATAGAGGAAGTTTTGCTTTGTTTTTAAATGCATTCTTATGGACAAGATAGTTGGATAGGAGCTCATAATGTTTCTGGCTATTCTATTCTAAGCCCTTCTCCCTCATCTTCCTGGTCATGTGACCTAAAGCACAGATTATGCTGCCAGCCCCATTCACACAAACTATAAATATAGTACATAGTTTCTAAGGAAATGACAGGCAGGCAGACAACCAACCACACACACACACACACACAGGTGGAGATAGTGTGTTATGATTTACTTGATTATACAGAAGAGAATGCAAATATTTCCTATAGCCACTGCTGGTAAAGGGCTTGGAAACAATTCCATAAATCATTCTTTGTATGTTTTACCTACCTTGTTTTATTTTATTCCCCCTTGGAGAAACGTTTAAAAAAACACAGAAGTGCAACTGTAGTAGGCATCACCATGAGTGAACTCAAAGAGTTGCTTTACCTACTCCTTTCTGCAATTTGTCACACGTGTTCTATGTGGCTGGAGAGCAGTATGAAAGCTACACAGGAAGTAGAGATGCTTTGGGGGCAGTGGGATCTCTGTTTAAGGGGCGTGCATAAGCGTGCCAACATGCCTACCGTCCCTGTCCTACTGTCCCCCATTTATTCGTATCCATTTCCTGCATTCATAATCATGTTTAGACTTGTATCTGTTACCTTATACATTAGTGACAAATAAATAAATAAATAATTTCAGGAGTGAAGAGAGTTTACTAAATCCCTGATCACTAGCTTACTTAACAGAGTGTTAGCTGAGTGAGAGGATTTAGTTTAGCCTGAAACAAGATAGGGCCTTCTGAGGGCTAAATCTAACTCTCTCTTAAGTTAGTAAATCTATTTAGGTTAGAACATATGAGTGACACTGTTCCCCTTTCCCTGAATTCCATCCTCCCCCCATTTTTGTTTTATATCTTGTTGTCAACAAGCGACACAATTGACAAGATGAAAGTACATGTAAATGCAAATACAGAATCCTGGGAGACAGGGCTAATTTTAAAGGTCACCTGAAGTTTGCAAACAATAGGTACTTTAATAAACACACCTAGAGTGTTGTACACATATAATATATACAATGGACAAATGTTTTTTCCTCTGCTTTTCATTATCCTTCCCCTTTGTGGTTACTCCTGAATCAATATGCACTTAATAACATTTTGCTGAGGGAACATATGATGTATGTTCTCTCTTTTGGGAAGTGGATGATTCATAAAGTTAAGCTATTTACCGTCTCTGCTGCACAATTGTGTTGCTTCAGCGAATGGATACAATATGTATATTCTTTTCCTAGAGAGGAGTTTTGTGAGATATTCCGTGCCAAAGAGAAATCGACAGGCAAGCTTTATACTTGCAAGAAGTTTCTGAAAAGAGATGGACGCAAAGTGCGAAAGGCAGCCAAGAATGAGATCATCATCCTGAAGATGTGAGTGGAGAAGGTTGATTCCAATAGATCCCAGAATCTGTGCTTCTTCAGCTGCTTTATTGCTATGCATGCTTAGCCCTTGAAGCTACAAATGTTCAATTTAACTATTTTCCTAATTGGAATGCAACTACAGTTAACTCTAATAGTTATTCAGGAGCAGTGATTGCATCTTTCTTCAGAGTTCAGTTAAAGTGCCAGCCAAAACCGTATCAGCAGGATATATATACTGTCCTATACTGTCAATTCCTATCCTGCCTCTATAGCAGGGGTGGGTTCTAACTTACCTCGCAGTTCGCTGCCTCTCATGCTGCGTGGGCGCACTGTGCGCACGTGCATACGCAGTAGAAAAAAGCACTGAAACAATTTTTTTAAAAAGGCTGAAAACAAGATGGCAACGCATGCGCAGTGCCAGAAACTCGGCTTCTGTGCATGCGCAGAAGAAGAAAAATCAGGACAAAATTTTTAAAAACATTTCCCCCAAAAAATAAAAAAAACATTTTTCCCCCCAAAACATTTTTTTTTAAATCCCCCCCCCAAATAGGCCAAAAACAACATGGCGACACAAGCGCAGTGCCGGAAACTCGGCTTCTGCGCA
>JANHFT010007031.1:175356-186252 GCA_032467955.1 Pseudoxenodon macrops | reverse complement strand
GCCTAGAACTGTGTTGGCTTTTTTGGCAGCTGCTGCACACTGCTGGCTCATATTTAAATAGTTGTCCACTAGGACTCCAAGATCCCTCATGGTTACTACTATTGAATGAGGTACCACCTAAACTGTACCTGTGTGTTTGGTTTTTCTTGCCTAAATGTAGAACCTTAATTTTTTCACTATATGACTGGAAGTATTCAAGAAGAGATTGGACAACCATTTGTCTGAAATAGTATAGGTTTACCTGCCTGAGCAGGGGGTTGGACTTGAAGACCTCCAAGGTCTCTTCCAACTCTGTTATTCTGCTTTGTTTTTCCTCAATGTCTGGGTGACAGAGTCTGTACTTCCAATGGAGAAATACCCCTGACTTGTTTGCAAAGTAGTCAGTAGTTCTGCTACCAAGCATCTGCATTATGAGCTGCACAGACTTCTATTCTGCTTTATAAGTTGCCCAGTTAGGAAATTGGGTGCAATAGTGTAATAATGTCAGATGGGAGTAGGATAGGATGTTTTGTATATCAGTTGCAGTTTGGAAGGAGAGGAAGACATTTTAGAGAAGTGACATTCTTATTGACTTTAAATGCTTATTACATCATGTTCTGATTTGTAAAAAGCCCTTGTGAAGTTGATAAATCAATACAAAATAATGCTGAGCTTTGATATTTGTATTTGTTCTCCAGTCATCAAACACAACTTAATGTTCTGAATCACTGATATGGGCTATTCTATTCTGCATATTCAACATATATACGTGTGATAGAAGTTCTAGATATCTATGAAGATTCTCAGTCATCCAAGTCATGGTTGTGAACTGAAGAAGAAATGAAGAAGTTTCTTGGATGAGAAGCAAAATGTTTTCAAGGAAAAACAAAGTCCAGCTACCCTTTGAAAAAGCACCTTGGAACAAGTTCTAGAAAGATTTTCCTGTGGGACCAAAGTGGTGTTTTCCTTTGTAGAAGAGAGTCTTCCATGCTTGATCCTTACATTGTTCTTTTGAAATTATAGATCATGCCTATCCGTGCCCATTGTACCATCTGTTCTGATTTTTTTGACAATAAGACTGATGTTGCAGCTATTCACTGTGGACATACTTTCCACCATTTGTGGTGAGTATATGAATAAAAATGGTGTTAGATATTCTTAAAGAACATAAATACCTTTCTTGAGTCTTATGTTTTACTACATTGTTTTTCACCTTATTTCTGCATAATACAGTTGAAATCTTGTTTTGTATTAGGATTGATTGATGACATTGAGGCATATTGAATAGTTTTGTTTGGGAAAGATAAATTAATAGATTGCCACGTTTTAAAGTCTTATTATAAAAAATGTGCTTATGGAGAGTTTATGACAAATAAAAATAAAAATATCCACATTTGGGGGTTTATTAATGCAAATCTAATTGCTTTTTTTTTGACAATTTGTGACTTTTATTCTCTTGTGTCAGAAATATTAAGTCCTGTTCAAGATTTTAAATTCTATAAGAGCTGGTATTAGCATAGGCTAATTACTGAGTCATTTCAAAGCTAACTTTTATTGTGAAGAGTTACATATTTTCCTATGTACAATTTATGCATATTTTCTAAAGATCTGTCAGAAATAACATTTCCATGCAACTTATATATTCCAAAGTAATATTTGTATCTATCTTAAAATAATACACCTTTTTAAGCAATTTCAGAAGTACTTTACATTTGCATCCCCCAAAATCTAGCATGCCCTGCTACTGTTGTTCGCAAACTGTCCACTGCTGTGATATTTTAAGCTGTGATTTCAGCGAAACCTGAACAGCTTTGAAAGCTATAGTGTATATAATGGTGCTGTACTTTTAGCTATGTGGAAACACTTGTGGTTTAACGTTGAACTCATTAGGAGTCATAACAATAAATATGTGTTCTATTTGCCACACTGTGGGATTGTTCAAGGATTTATATCCTGCAATCTAGTTAATTTTTAAAAAGTATGGCTGCCTCTGGAAACAATTTGCACAGTGTCTCCATAGATATATACATTTTTTTTCAGTTTGCACAATGCTCCAAACATAAAATAATGTCATATACTAAATATATACATTGAGCTTGGTTGTTTTCTTGCAGATGGTTCATTACCCAAACTAGGTAACATCGCAAGTGTAGCAAGTCTACCAACCTCAAAGAGTACCAAGCATCCCTCATATCAACCCTGAGCCAAAAATATTCTCCTTTATTGAGTATAACAATATCCTAAACTAAAATGTGGTTGACTAGCTTGTGCTATATTGTACTATGCAAACACAACCATGGTATTACTTGTTTGACTTTGATTGCTTTTTCTATTTAATATTATTAACAAAATCCTGTATTTTTGTTATCCATTCCCTCTGTCATTTGCCCTAGTCTCATCCAGTGGTTTGATACTGCACCAAGTCGGACCTGTCCACAGTGCAGAATCCAGGTAGGTCTTGCAGTGTTTGCCAGTAGAAAAAAAGTTTCGTTTTTAAATTTACGAAGTATTTAGTTGTACAGCTTGCCAGTTGTTTGGGAAAGTCATAAAAATAGTCTTGAATATCAGAGAGGACTAGCTACACATTAAGATCTGAAGAAGAGGCCTTGTTAGAGGTGTGCCCTCTTTCAAAAGCTGTATGAGGTTTCCTAATTGGGATGAATTCTTCTAGACGTTTCAGATTCATTTTCCTTTAGGAATAAAAGAATACATTTGGCCTTTGAATTCTCTTCATTACAATTTTAAATATGAATGTGAATATTTTAATTTAATGTTAGCAATCATGAGTGTTCTTAGACAAAATGGCAGGCTCTAAATCTAAAGTATTTAAAAAAAATATCTTATGACAGTGCTGCTTTTATAAGTAGTCCTCAACTTACAACCATTCATTCAAATTACAACGGTGCTGAAAAAATGAACTTACAACTTGTACCCAGAGTTACAGCCATTGCAGCACCCTGTGATCAATGAACAAAATTTAGGTGCTCGATGCTCTCGCACTTCAGTTCTCCCCAGTCACCTATCTCCCCCTTTTAACCCATTGTTACCCTGCCTTATAGTGCAGCAAGCAGCTCCAGGAAGGCTCAGTCACCCCATCCTGGCTCAGCAAGTACTAGCAAGCATTCGCTCATCTAAGTGCCTCCTTTAAACCAGCACCACATGGCTGCTCAGCTGAACAGCGCCAGCAAATATTTACCCAGCTGCCTTCTCTCTCAGTTCTCCACACTGAAATGTCATCTTTTGCATCCAGCAATAGCCGAAGCAAAAGCGCCTCACTACATACCTATAGTTATGCTACTGTGGGGTATGAATTCCTTTTAAATCATGCCTGAACTGTAGATCTTCAATAAATTATGCACTTTATAGGGCTGCTGCTGGCATAAATAACACATTTATAAAGTATTCTGCTCATGAATTGGTAGCTGCAACCACTGAGGTTTGTTTGTTTTTTCCTGTTAGGTAAGAAGTTCTATTTCTACCATTTGGCTTCAGCTTTAAGGAAAAAAAGCTGAATGAAGATGATTTAGAATAGAATACTGTATCCAGTTTTGGTCGTCATATTATAAAAAAAATGTTGAGACTAGAAAGTGCAGAAAAAAGCAACAAAGATGATTAAGGGACTAGAGGCTAAAACATAAAGAATGATTGCAGGAATTGGCTATGTCTGGTTTAGGGAAAAGAAGGACTAGGAGTGACATGATAGCAGTGTTTCAATATTTGAGGGACTGCCACAAAGAAGAGGGAGTCAGGCTATTCTCCAAAGCATCAGAAAGCAAGACAAGAAACAATTGATGGAAATTAATCAAGGAGAGAAGCAACCTAAAACTAAAAAAAATCCTAACTGATTCACCAGTGGAACGGCTTGCCTTCAGAAGTTGTGGGTGCTCCATCACTGAAGGCTTTTAAGAAGAGATGGGCAACCAGTTTCTGGAATGGTATAAGGCAGGTGTCGGCAACCTGCGGCTCCAGAGCCTCATGCAGCTCTTTCACCCCTCTGCTGCAGCTCCCTGTCGGGTGATCCCATCACTGGCTGGCCCTGCCCCTTCCCTCCCAGTCACTCCTCACCTGGCCTGAAAAAGTAAGGACAATTTTGGGGGATGGAGACTCGCTCCATATTCCAAAGCAGGAACAAAGCATCCCTGTAGTTGCTGGATCACATGGGCGCTTCTTCTGGCGGCTCGCTCTCACCTCCCGGATGTCAGTTGCTGTGATGTCCAGCCTCCCAGCTGATTGTTGGCATGCTGCTAGTCTGCCATCCTTGGTGGGCTCTGAAGTGGCAGCAACGGCGCCAGAGTAACCGGCGTGCACTGATTCAAGACATGCACATTTCTCCTGGCTTCCTGTGGCAGAGGTTATGCCTTGGATGGAAGGGGGAGACTCCACAGTTGCCAGCGTGCTCCTTGGTTGCCCTGCACCTGATCTGCTTTGGAAATGCTGCGGCTCCTGTCACTCCATTCGCACATTGGCTCATCCTGGACAGTTCTTAGAGCAGATCTTTCACATTTTCTCTCTCCCTCTCTCCTCTCTCCCCATCAGACTCCCACACCCTCCCCAGGGGAGAGAGCACAGAGAGAGAGAGAGAGAGAGAGACCCGTTTCCCACTGAAGAAAAAACACCGGGAACCACAAAACCTGAGTAGGCGTCGCTGGGAGGGTCATATGACTGGGTGGGAGTGACATTTGTTTGGCCACGCCCACCTAGGTTTTGTGGCTCCCAGTGTTTTCTATGGGGAAACTGGCCCAAATGGCTCTTGTGAGTGTTTAAAGTTGCAGACCCCTGGTATAAGGTCTCCTGCTTGAACAAGAGATTGGACTAGAAGACCTCCAAAATCCTTTCCAATTCTGTTATTCTGTTCTGATTGCTTTTAATAGACATCCCATTAGTGATGTATTTTTCAAGCATAAACTTTTTCTAGGCATATGAATTTACAGATTATTATACTATATATAACCTTATATACTTATTATATAAGGTTTGTTATGGAGTTGAATGTTGCTTCTCTTGTGCTAAGATTGATGCACACTGTAGAAAAATGATTTGTTACTATATAATGGTAGGTAACGTGAGTATTACAAAACTGACTGCCCACATATCAGGAGAGAATTTGATAGGGGATAGGTGCATTAAATTGCAGGTTTGGTTAAAGATTTACTGGTCTAATTCTAACCCAATTTTAATATTTTGAAATCAAGATTCACTTGACAGTTATTGCTCAGGTGAAGATGCTCAAATCTAGAGTAATCTAATTGAAATTAAGATGCACTTGAATAACAGCTCAGTTGCAACTTTTTAAATTTCTTTCAGTGCAATTTGAATGTGAATTATTTCATTAATTTTAGGAGAGTTTTTGAAGTTCTTTTCTTACTGAAATTACTAAATTTAAATTCCAGTTAAATCAGTTATGTAATATGTTCCATTCAGCTTTCCACTTATGCTTTGAAAGCTTCAATCAGGATCTTTGGTGTTTTCCCTCTGCAACACAGAATGAAGTACAAAGTTTCAAATGATAATCAATTGTCAAGTGCTGAGCAGTGTGTTCTTATTTAATTGTGTTTCCACCTTTTTCTGTCCTTGTCAAGGTTTGGCCCTTATTGCTCTTCTGACATGTTGGTTTCCTCTATTGTTCCCCACCTCTTGCATCTCCAGTTACCATGCAGCAAGAACAAAATAACATCTTGTGAAAGAGTAACTATGCAATTAGCGAGTGTCATGATTGTATATAATACTTAGAACACAAAGCTGTAGCTTGCACGGGGGAGGTGGGGATAGCTATCACATTCAATTTCATTTATTTTTTTTTATAAAGCAAATAGCACATATTTGGATTTGGCACAGCATGAGCTCAGCCTCAGCTGCTAAGCTGAAACTGCCAGAGAACAAATTGCACTGACTTTCCAAAGGTGTGTGAGCTATTTTGTCAACATTCCAAAACTCTGTGCTGGAAGGATGACTGCAAATTTGGGAAGGAGTGCAGAGTGACAATAGAAATGGGAAATGTCACCTTAGGGTTAATGCCATGTGCTTGGTACCTTACTTTAATATCCCTGCTTGTCCTTGAATCCTTACATATATGTTTCCAGTCTTGCAGAATTTAGATGTCCAGTCAGTGGATATACAAATGCATATTATGTTAATGTTGACGAAAGCTTTGTTTTATTTTTTATGTTCTGAGATAACTTTCTTTATTGTGTTGCAATAAAATGTGAATTATTGTTTTAGAAACGATTATTCACATTTATTAACTGGGATTTGTTTTTACATGTTTTCTGTAGGTTGGAAAAAGGCACATAATCAACAAATTGTTTTTTGATGTTGCCTTTGAGGAGCAGTCCGAACTGGATGCAGAAAGTCTTCAGGTAGGAAAATTGGACTTGCCTTGCAAAAGTTTACACTTTAGTGACCACAATTGAGTCAGGTTATTCAGTCGTTAAGTGAAGCAGTCACTAAGTAAAACTGCAAGCGTGCTTATGATCTTACTTTACTTTTCCTTTGCTTTGCAGACCTGAAAGGTTGTAAATGCAAGGATTGGTCACAAAGTTACTTTTTTGACATTGGCCATAACTGCAAATGGTCACTGTACAAGGTAGCCCCTAAACAATGTACGATACTTGAAATAAGATTACTATTTCCAGTAAATGCTTATCTCTTACAAAATCTAGGGTGAATCAGCTTCTGCATTCCTTTGTATTTCAAACTTCATGCAGGTGGCATGGCCTTTTCCTTTTTACCTTGACTTTACTTTATGAGTCTACTGCTAGCTCTTCAAACATTATGTTTAAACTGGAGTTAAGTGAGTTCTGCCATTGGTGTATTTTTAATGATTGAGATGCGTTGTTTACCCCCAGGTATCATAAGTCTGCTTGTAACAGTTTTTGCATGCTGCCCACTGTTGCGCGATGGGCAGTTATATAAATTATTTAAATAAATAAAGCCTGAGAAGAATTTTTGCTTTACCCTTCTCTTAGTTAAGTACATGAGAATTGTGGGCCAGATCATCCAATGGCATGGAAGTAGGTTTCATAAGTATGCTGATGAGGCACAGTTGTATATTCCAGCTGACCAAATGAAGCTGTTGGGGCACTGTTGTAGTGTTTGGCAGCTTTTAGGATCTCGATGGCAAGACTGACGGATTGGCTATGTTCAGGAATGTCTCCTCTTTAATTCTTAATGGGATTACTTTTCTCCAGGCGGTATTCATGTTTAATTTGATGGTCCACTTGGGCTTATGACATTCACTGAAAAAGTGGCAAATCTATCTAGGAGAGCTTTTTGCATAGATCTATGGATCTATTATATTTGAATTAGACCCTTTCCTTGGCCAACAGATTATTCTCAGTCATTTATGCTACAATCGCCTCCCATTTGAACTGTTGCTATGCACAGTACAAGGGACTCAGAATATATTCTTCTATACCTCTATTTCACAATTGCACTGGAAACTAGTGAATTACGAGTTGTACTTCAAAGTGCTGATTGTTCATGGATTAAGAACTAGATATTTTCAATCTTGCCTACTAGTCCTATATGATAACGCCGTGATGGCGAACCTATGGCACGCATGCTGGACGTGACACGCAGAGCCATCTCTCCAGGCATGCGAGCCATCATCTGTTTCTTTTCTGGGTTCCAGGGCGCCAGCCAGCTGGTCTTCATGCACGCAGGGGCGCCAGAAACCGGAAGAGCAGCCACGCGGTAGACATGCATGCACTGGGTGGCTGCTCTTCCGCTTTCCAACACATGCATGCACACTGACCACCTGGTCTTCCAGTTTCTGCTGCACATGCGCGCACGAAGACCAACTGGCCAGTGCACATGCATGCGCAGGAAACCAGAAAATCATCTTCCTGGTGTGCACATGTCACTGGGCGGCTGCCCTTCTGGTTTCTGGCTTGCGCATCTACACCAACCAGCTGGTCTTTACGCATGTATATGTGCCAGAAACTGGAAGACCAGATGACCAGTGCGCATGCACGCGCCGGAAACCAGAAGAGCAGCTGCCCAGCCAGTTTCTGGCAGCATGTGCACATGCGCATATGCCCCTTTTAGCACTTGGTGCCGAAAAGATTCACCAATACTGTGATAAGGTCTGATCCAAGTCCCATCTGCAAAACAATATCATTTTGTGAAACTAGAGAAATGCTCCTCTACTATTGCTCCTGGCCTCTGGAATAGGCTTTCTTGGGGTCCCTTTGGCCCCAACTTTGCTGACCTTTAGGAAAGCAATAGAAAGTTGCCTTTTCCTGCATCAAGGCGATCTGCGAATTGCTTGAATGGTGGCTGTCTGATTTTTGTGTATTTCCCAGTGCACTATTATTGCTATATTTGGTCTTGTTTATTTAAACATATTTAAACCCACTGTTTGTTGCCTCGCCTCATTTTGATTGAGAAAACTCTATATATTGAGAGAATCAATTATGAAATATTCAAGTTGGTGTAAACTTGAGAAAAGGGAATAATTTGCAGTTTTTGAAATAGTCATCATAAGAGAACAGTTAAATGTGGACGTGCAGCACTTCAGATAGGAAGATAAAAAGGTGCTTAATATTAACACTTGTATAAAGATGTGTCTGTTTTACAGACGAACTGATAGATATAGTGTGTATGCTCACATCCACTCCGAAGCATTGTTATTTTTTGGGCTTTTGATCTGGAGCACCATACATCTCCACTTTTAAACTTTATATTGTAATCCAGTGGACTTTTTTTTTTAATAAACTCACTTATTCACGCAATCGAATCATTAAGGTATCTAATGGTAGAGAGCTATTCTAGAATACTTTTTTTTAAAGCTAATATACGTAGAATGTGCCAATCCAAATATGCTGAGGTTTGGTCTGTGCAGATGTTTTATTGTAATAAATTGGCAGGGGTACAAAGCGGATTGAAGCATTCCAAATATGTTTGGAATTAGAATATAGTAGCCTATCCCCCTTCCCTACATAAGTACATAATTCCCTACATAAATACATATATATACCAGTATATATGAATGATATTCCTGGCATATTTTGTGTGAGCATGGGGCACCTTATAGGCAAGCATGAAATGAAGATGATGATTCTTTAAAGTTAATGGAAAGTTTAAAAAATAACTTGGACCTTTCGTCAAATCCTAGGCTATAGGATAGGGTGAGATGAACCTATTAATTAAATTTGGGTGGAGGGTTTGTGAGCTTTAGTACCAGTGTTTTCTTCAAATTTTGAAAAGCATTTTTCTGAATAGGGTGGTATGAGCAAATGTTATAAGAATGTTCATATTCATGCAATATGAATATTAACATACTATACTACATTATGCTGTGGTAAATACAGGTTTGGAGACTTCAAAAAGTCAATATTATGGGTTTTGTGTCGCACTAAACGCTTTTAAACAGCTAGTGCTTTGGGCCCCAGGGACCGGTTCCGTGGGGAGAGGTTTTTCCATGAACAGGAGGGCTTATTGTTTCAAGTGCTGCCTGTATCCTGTGGATGGGGCTTCACTTGCTTGTGCGGCCCGGTTTTTGGCATGCCCCGGATCAGGGGTTAGGGACCCCTGTGCTAGCTAGTGTATAAAGAAACATATTATCCAGTTCCCTGATATATATATGTATATAGTCATTATATAAAATATGTATATGCTGGTTTTGTCATTTCATTCACAAATACTTAAAAGAATGCTAAAGTACAATAACACATGTAAAAAAAAATTTTTTAATTCATTTCTGCTAATCCTCTGTACCCTCCTGCAGGATTATTTTTTTTTGCACCTTGATCTTTTCCAGGGTTGAAGGAGTTCCTTGTAAGGCTTCTTCTTAGCTTATAGAGAAATTATTGCATTTCGTTTTGACATTTTTAAAAGGCAGAAAAGTGTATCCTTTGGTAGCATTATCAAGTAGTGTAAAATTGTGAAATAAATAAATACTATATTCATATGTAGTATAATAAGGTGTGGAAGGAAGGAAGGGCTAGCAGTGACATGATAGCAGTCTTCCAGTATTTTGAATGGCCGTCACAGAGGAAAGAGGGACAACGGTGTTCTTCAAAGCATCTGAGGGCAGGACAGGAAGATGGACCATTTGTCCACAATGACATAGGGTCTCCTGCTTGAGCAGAGGGTTGGACTAGAAGACCTCCAACTCTGTTATGCTGTATCCTATTCTGTATTCGATATATTTTCTCTTTTTTTTTAAATTAAAAAGTGCCAATTGCTCCAAAGACCTCTTCAGTGTTCAGTTAATGAAATTTCCTCCAAATTGGTGTCAGTTTAATGCTGTCTGTTTCATCCAGCTGCTAATCTGCATCAGTAACATCCAAGCTCATTTGAATGAGCAGTAAACAATGCTTTAATTGTACTTAGGGTAAGTGTACTCATATGCGATTGCAAATTGTGTTGTTTTTTTTCCTTTGGACTTCATTAAAATAATAGATTTTGCAGATGCTGTTATACTCGAGTGTGTATTGAATGGGTCGGTTTTAATGGGTTTTAATACTGGTTAAAATAGGTTAATATATTTTGCTGAGCAGAATATTTGCCTGATTGCCTTGTTAAATTAAAATATGAAAAGTTTTCTTCTGTGTGTCTTCTGAAATTGCTTAGCAATTGAAAAATGAAACTGAAAAATATTTTAATAAGATGATAATTTTTCTGATATTAATTCTTCAAGATCTTTTTTTTTTTAGCATTCCTGTAGTTCTAAAGTAGTGATTGTCAAAACTGTGATCCATGGAACTCTGGTGGTCCATGGAGGCTCTTGCACTTTCCCTGCATCAGTCAGCTGATTTGTGATAATAAATTAGTAGCTGAAAGCAGATTAACTGGCTATTATAAGTGATCAGACAAGTAACAACATTAATTATATAACATTAAGAATAGAATAGAATAGAATAGAATTCTTTATTGGCCAAGTGTGATTGGACACATAAGGAATTTGTCTTTGGT
>JANHFT010007031.1:162967-175256 GCA_032467955.1 Pseudoxenodon macrops | reverse complement strand
GGCTGTACACCGCCCTGAGTCTCTTGAGAGAAGGGCGGTATAAAAATTTAATAAATAATAATAATAATAATAATAATACAGTAATTTCCACTGTGTCTCCCTTTTTGGTTGCCTTGCCTTTTTCAATCTAATAGGTATATAAGCTCTGGTTTTGCATTTGATGAGGGTTACCCAACAAAGTACTAATGCTTTGCTGGGATGCCCAGTAGATGCTGCTTTATTGTTTGCCTGCTAGTAAAATTACGTTGTATCTTCAAAGTGATTTGGTTGCTTTAGATGAGTCGGGCTTTATACTTTAATTCAGTTTTCTACTGTAATTCAGACTGAAAGGAGAAGGAAGGCAGTCAATTACTTGCAGTACCTTCCTGCCATTTTGCAGACTTGTGCTTTCTGCCACCTCCCTTGTCCTCTCGGATTCTGAACCCATTTGAGGGAATTTTAATTTGGCCAGCGAATTTTGTTTTGAAAAAAACAATGGTACAAGGCATGGGTACTAGTGGAAAGCACCATGAGATGCAGTATGAATCCAAGTATAAGGAAAACTGCATGGTCAAATTTGAATTTTTGCTGGCTGACTCTGCAAGTGATGGACAGCTTCAATGTATGTTTCGGATTCTACTGATTGACTCAATGAGGGGAATGAATATCAACAGTATTCAAAGTGAGTACCGGTAATTGCTTTTTGTTTGTAAGCATTTGTGTAAAATTATGTATGTGTTTGTCAAGGAAGTAGATGATGTGTAGGTTGCTTTACCTTCCTTTCAGTTATGTGGTGCACTAGTCTGTGTGCTTGTATAAGTTTATATACTTTAAAACTCCTCTGCTGATTACTATTGTCTGTCTGATATCCTAGCTGCAAGAGAAGAATGGGAGATAGATTACAGATACAAATTGCATTGTATCTTCAAAGTAATTTAATGATTGCTCTAAGAGAGCCAGGTTTTGACCACAACAGTACAAATTCAGGACTCAGTAATGTTATTTTATCCAATTTACCTTTTTATATTGAGACTCCAGCAATTGAAATAATATGTATCAGAATAATTTGCTGACTTGTAGATTTCTAAAATCAGTTATACATTGCCTCAGAAGCATTTTGGGGCAATGTTTTTGAAAATTATGTAGTGAAAGTGAATGAAAAGACAGCAGTGTAATAGTTTGGTATACCAGCCCTGCCCTCTTGTTTCACTGTACTTTTTGTCAATATATACGTATCAATCTACGAGAATCCTCATCGAGAAAACAAAATACAATACTTCTACATTTGGTCTTCAAAGCTTTGTCATTACATCGTTCTGTAACTGTTAGTTCATGGATTGCAGTGACTCCTTGCAAGGCATTACTGGAGTACATTCTGATCCTGAAGAAAAAGGACGGTAGTGTGTCTATTGCCTCAGCCCACTGAACAAGCTCTGAAGGGATATAAAAGAGGCTTTGAAATCTGGTGAAGTTTTTAACAAAGATTACTTCTAGCACTTTATATTCCAGTGCTATTGATACAATGGTTTGGGCAGATTTCCAAACATTTTTTAGAACAGAATGGGAAATCGTTAATCCACAAGAAAAGTCCTTTAGGGCTAGAGACAATTGTAATTGGCCTTGAATGAGATAAAGTGGATGATGTCAAAACCAAAAGGAGACGGAGAGTTTGGCTTGAATCTCATTCACAGTATGTCAGCCCATCCTTTTTCTACACTCTTTCTTTACAATTGTCTCTCCTTGTATATTTGCACAGACACAATACAAAAACAAATTTGAAAAGGAAGCGATTCCCAGAGGAGTGTTCCAAAAAAACAGATATGCCCATTGCTTTTGGAGAGCCAGATAAAGACAGTGACTTTATTGCATTCTTTAACAAAGTGACTAAATTAGTGGAGCAGTTTTGGTCAGCATGATACAAAAATTCTGAGACTCTAGAAAGAGTGCAGAGAATAACAAAGATGATTGGTGGGTTGGAGGCTAAGCCGTGCAAGAAGCACTTGCGGGAACTGAGAATGTCTAGTCTAACGAAGACAAGGACTGGGAATGACGTAATAGCAGTTTTCCAATATTTGACAGACAGTCACAGAGAGTAGGGGATCAACCTGTTCTCCAAAGCACTTGAGGGCAAGGCAAGAAGTAACAGATGGAAGGTTAGCAAAGACAGATCCAACCTAGAATTAAGGAGAAATTCCCTCAGTGAGAGCAATTAATCAGTGGAATGACGTGACTCCAGAAGTGGGTGCTCCATCACTGGAGGTTTTTAAGAAGTGAAGGGACAGCCATTTGTCCCGAATAGTGTAAAGACTCCTGCTTGAGAAGGGGTTGGACTAGAAGATCTCCAAGGTCCCTTCCAACTCTCTTATACTGTACTCTGTTGCATGTACTGCCTCTGGCTAAATTCCTTCCCTTTCTCACTCAATGCTAGATCTCTGCTGTGTGTGTTAAGAATTATTTCTTCACTAAATATAAAGATTTGTAAAATTCAAGTGGGCCCTTACTTCCATTATAATTTTTTGCTTCAGACAAAGAAAAACGAGATTGTCAATGTATTGTAAATTCATTGAGAGAGACACTGGATCTACGTAATGCCACTATAGAATCACTCCAGAAAGCTATTTCTGACACGGAAATGCTGTGTTCTACACTCAAGGTATGTTGAAAGTTATCAGGTTTATATTATGATTGTCATCTCTAAAGTTAAAAGTTAAGATGCGGTCTGCTCATTGTTTATCTTGGACTAATCTTGCAGGGATAAAAAGAATTGGTTATTAAGGTAATCTTAAGTGAATGAGAGAAAGCTTGCTTCAGCAATGTTCCATAGTTTACTAAAATAGTTCAAATATTGCACAAAGGTAGAGAGCAATTGGTCCAACACATATAATTGGATTTCAATCCAATCAGACTTATAAGCATCAATAATTAAAGTGAAAGGGTTATACTGCAATAACATCTATATGTCCACAAAGTTCCCATGTCTACTATAACTCAAATCTTGAATGTATCATTAAACTGGTGGGGAGGCGTTTGAGAGAACGTCTTATGTCATTGCCTGGGAATATATTTCGTAAAGCTGATGTCTTGTATTAAAAGTGTTTTTAGACTTGTGAGGATTGGCTTTTTGTTCAGTTGAATAAATGTTGATTATGGCCCCCAGTCCATAAGAAAAGAAAAAAACAAAATGCTTACTTAAACTGCACTCCATCATAAATCTCTGATAAGGAAGTTGGAAGCAATAGTGATCTTCAGCAAGTGAAAAGTCCTCACAAGGGACATTAGTATAGGCTTTCCACTGGAGAGGTCCTGTGTTTTCTTCCCCTTATGTCTAGTGAAAAGTTATTCTGAAGGGTTGTGCAGAAATTAAGAACAATAGGAAAAGAAGAAAATGGCTCTTTCCACCTCCTAGCGGAGAACTCTTTCAATAGATTTCCATTGATGGGAAGCCAAGTTGGTAGTGAGATAAGCAGTAGAGCTATAGATCCAACATCACAATTTTTAAAAAGGAGAGTCTTAACTAAGAATATCATTTGATTGTTCAACAGTTGGAGACATTTAGGTGAGAGATTTTTATTTCAGAATTGTTTTCTGCAACTGATGTAGATTGTAGTTATACATTCTTATTCCTGCCATTAGATTTTTCTGTGAATGCTGTTTAAAAGATTGGATGGTGTTCAACTGATTCTTGTTTAAAGTTGTATTTGAACATGCATAATGTCAACTTGCAAAGCTTTCAAGTTGCCATAAGCTTGAAGGTGGGGAGAAGTGACGCAGCTGCTTGGTTGTTCTAACTGAAACTACACTCCACCCATGTTTTTCTACAGATTGTATCCTAGGTTGCAGGAGGGGTGTGGTTCATTGGAGAATGTGATTTATGACAAGCCCAGGGATACAGGGTTACCGGGGCACATAAAATAGGTGAGGTCAGATATGACCCCATCGGAGTATTGCCCGAATGTTACTCCTAATAAATGATTGGATTTCTTTTGAACCTTGGCTTGTTGCTCATGAATTAATTAGGGTATCTTTCGGAAACTTCACACACATATTCATAAGTATATTGTCTTTTGCTTTTTTTTTAATATTGTAAGCCTCCTGAACAATTGATATTGCAATGAAGACTCCCCCCCTTTCTTTAATTACGCAAATATTTGCAGCACTAAACATTTTGTTTAATTTGAAATATTCTTGCAGCATACCCAAGGTATTTAACTTAAAATGGCTTTTCGGGTTTTTTGTACATCCTTTTATTTAACTTTTGGTCCCATAATTGCAATATAGAACTATAAATGAAGCTGGTGAAAACTTTTTTTTTTAGCCTGGTGCATATAACTAACCAAATTACTCTAGTGTTTCTGAGGTTTGAGGATATTTTTCTCTGAAATCAAATCAAATAGTCTCTTCTTCCTATTTAGTCTCAAAAAGCTTTTGAAATGTGTAAAATTTTAAAAAAATAATTATTTTGAGCTATTATTCTCCTGTTAAGACAGCAGTGCAAACTCTTTTAATGCCCACTGCATTGAACCTGTGTAGCTTATTCCTGTTCATGGAAACTGCATTTTAATGGACAATTTTCTTATTTTGGATTTACAAAAGAGATATGAAGAAATTCCTAAGAAAAGATAAAGACAGAAAGAAACG
This sequence comes from Pseudoxenodon macrops, assembly GCA_032467955.1. NCBI lineage: Eukaryota > Metazoa > Chordata > Lepidosauria > Squamata > Pseudoxenodontidae > Pseudoxenodon > Pseudoxenodon macrops. Next base: position 170,639 of record JANHFT010007031.1, on the reverse strand, counting down.
AAATCAGCTTTGGAGGCTTTACTTAAAAGGAATAAACATCAAAACCCTTAAAAGTAAAAGAAAGGTTTACAAAGTTAGCTCATTCGTACAAGGTTAAAATATATATCATTCTCTTTTTTTTTCCTAGCAGCTTTTAATATTTTTTCTTGACTAGGACAGAAACATCAGGCTTTAAAAAGGTAAGATATGGAGAGAAGAGAGTTTTTGTTGCATTTTTAGAGAAAGTGATGAGCTACGGTATTAAAATTGAGAACAGATGAAGAAAAACTGATAAGAATTCAATTTGTGCGACATCACTTGAAGGAATTAAAGAATAAGATGTATAATATATTCCTTCTGGTAACAACTAATGGATTTTTTCTTGATTAAGTTTGAATTATGAGGTTTAAAGATGTTAGCTAAGATACGGGAAGAAGAGGGTTTTTCCCCCCCTTTGTATAGAGAAAATGACAACATACTGTATAAAGAAATGTAAAATTGTAAGTATATAGTTACTGAAAATGTTTGTACTTGTCCTAATGAAAGGGGAAGTCATTTCTTTCTATATTTTATCCTCTGTAAAATTATTTAAAAATGCATTTTAAATCAGGCTTTCAATAATGGTCAATTTATGTGAAAAATAAGTGTCAAAAAAATAACAGTGTCACGGTTTCTCTTTGATGAGGCAAAAATATATGCTCTCCTTTCATTTTGTTACATGATACATTCGATTGGAAGTATTTAATTAATAGTCATCTGTTGAATTTTTACAACAAAATATTTTGTTTGATTAGAAATACAGTGATAAAATATTATGACACATATGATATCTGATTGATTGACCGTGTGTCGTCAAATCAGTGTCGATTTTAAGTAACCACGTACCGATAGTCCTCAGTTAGCAACTCATTCAGCGCCATTCGGAATTATGACAGTGCTGAACAACTGCTGGATACAACCAGTCCTCAAAGTTTCAATCATTCCAACACTCCTATAGTTACATGATTGTGATGTGGCTGCTTGACAAACATCTGATCATGTTTGTTGACTTTCCTTGCCTGCTTCTCTCAAGCAAACACAATGGGGAAGCCGGCAAGGAAGGCCACAAGTTGCTCAAATAAGTCTCTCTCACCAACACACCCATCAAACATCCTATCTGTGCTTGCATCACACTGGTTCACACACACACATGCCCCTGAACCTTACCGTGCTTGTGTTGCATCTCCCCAGTCATTTGCACACCTTGGGATCAAACATCCCAATCCCCACCACATTTGTGCCACATCTTCCCAGTTACCCATACACCACCATCCCTCTGCTACCTAGCAGCAGCCACTTAGCCTTGCCAGCTGTTTGAAAGGCACCTGAAACTCACACCTTCCTGCTGGCTTCCACAGTGACTTTGGTTGTTGGAAGCTGTTAGGAATTTGCAAGGAGGTGCTCACTTAACAGGGGTTGCCGTGTCTAAGCAACGCGGTCACATGACATTTTGCTTGACCGCATCACTCAGTGACATAAATTCTGATCCCATTGTAACTTGAGGACTATATGTTGATAGATTTCTTCCATGGCTAGTTATCCCTAACCTTCAGCTGTTCTAACAACGCACTCATTAACACTATAACCCCATCTACTTGCTGCCGGTCTTCCTTTCTTTCCTTTTCCATTTTCCAGAATCAAAGCCTTCTCCAGAAAATTAGGTCTTCACATAATGTGTCCAAGGGAGGATGTAATTTGTAGCTTAAGGGAGAACTTTGGGTTGATGTCAGGCTTGTCCCAACTTGGCCATTTACAAAAGAAGAGCCTTCAACTGCATTTTGTAGTGAAAGGAATGCTTCTGTTAAGGGAAGTCGTTTCTTAGCAGGGAAAAGCCAGATCTGAGGTTTGCACACGCAAACTGCCCACTTACTTTCCCATTCCCCAGGTTCATTCTCTTTCCCCCCCCCCCTTATTTCCCTAGTGTCTAATTAGATTTAAAAGTACTGTTTTGATAACAGGTCTGGTGGTTGGCAGGTTCAGCCTTGCGTTCCGGAACCTGTGACCTTGGAGCCGATCAGCCGATGTCTGGCGGGCGCTCCAAGTGGTTTCTGTTTCTTTTCTCCCACTCTTACTTGATGTCTCCCTTTCTCCTCTTCCACACACACACACACACACACACACACCATGATGTATGGAAATTCTGGCATCAGAGAAGTGGCGGGGCAAAGCAGGATGGTAGGTCTGACAGTTGATTTGGTTGATAACATTTTTTTTTGTCTGTTCCTGATATTCTCTTCTCCATTACTAAAGTTCAGAAGTGTCAGTGGACTTCCAGGGAAATAATTGCAGAGCTGATGACAAAAAGAGAAGAGGAAATTGGCTCCCTGGAACTCCTCTCTTGATTGTCTGTGGAAATTCTCAGTCATCCAGGTCATAGTTGTGTCAAAGGTGCTTCTTTAAAAGGCAACTGAACTACTTTTCCCTGAGGAAGACATTTCTCTTCTCATCCAAGAAGCTTCGTTGGTTCTTTCCTCTCCTGATGAAGGGGAAGGTTAGGATAATCCACAAGTACGTTTCATATAGAGTCTGCCTGCGAAGAGATCAGAGATCGTAAAATAGCGATCTCCAGCTAAGAGCTCTGGGAGCCAAGAAAAATCATCCTTTCTAAGCTGAGGTCCGCATCTTCAAACAGACACTAGATTTGCCCACTTCGTATTTTAATTACTTTAGAAATTTGCTCATTAATGCTTATATGGATATTAAGAATCTTCTGAAAGGCATGTTTCATCATTCCACAAAAATTTCCTTCTACCCTGGATGAAATAACCTTTATTAAGTTCAAGGATTAAAAACAAAACTTTAATTTTTGGAAAACAATAAAAGGGGGGGAAATTGTGGAAAATTACACGGATAGATGGATTTGAAAGAGTTTTTATCTTGGGTGTTTAAAACTTATACAGAAGTTATCAAGATTCTGAAATTATCTGTAAGAAATCCTCTCCTGAAACTTTTGCTGATTGGAAAATATATGATAAGACTTTGAAGGTTAACAAGAGAATTAATGAAGTTAGAATTAAAGAAGAAGAGATCTGTTAATACATTGGAGCAATACTACTTGACTATAGAATAAATTAAGGCTCCTTGGGAACAATTTGGGCTCTTTGCTCAGAAATTACATGCAAGATTGTTCAATAACTCTTATCAGGCTCCAAAAAACCAAGTAAGATAGACTGTGTTACTTCAAAGCAGTTTTCTTTATTATTCCTCACTATAGGCTGAAAACTTGCAAATCTAAAAGAAACTATTTAATATCTCTTACCTCTCTTTGTTGAGAATCTGATCTACATTTCATCACACTAACCAAGTTGCCTTCATAATGTTGAATCATCTTAAATCAAGGACTACCTGTATCTTTCTGGATAAAACAGAGAATGGTTTAAAAGTGTTTTTTTTTAAATTTCATTATAAGAGTGATATGGAAAGAAGATATCACAATGGATTTACAGTACATTTAAAACTGGCTAATAATTAAACAAATACAAATAATAAATTAGAAGAATGATTTGGAAAGTTTTCTTGTGTTGGGTTTACAAAAGGACATTTTAAACTACTGAAGCTGCTCCTGAAAAGAAATAAAAAGAAAATAATATGAAATCAGCTTCTGGGACATTACTTGAAAGGATTAAAGACCAAGCTTTTTTAAAGGAAATGGAAAGACTACAAATGAACTATTTGACCGGGGTTAGAATATGTATATTATGATTTCTGATAGCTATAAATGGAATTTCTTTTTCATCAGAACTGAATGTCAATGTTTTAAAGTTTTGTTTATAAGAAGGGAGAGATTTATTTTGCTTTAATTCTAGTAGAAAGTGATAAATTGAATTACAAAATGGATTTATCTTGAATTAGAAAATTTGATTATTGATAAGGGATGAGATATGGGAAAAGAATTAAATTACTGAATATTTATACTTGTCTGGAAGGAGTCTTTTATATATTTTCCTTTATTTTTTTATTTTCCTTTTTACATCTCTTTACATTTCTTTTTTTACTTTTTATATTTTCCTTTGTGTTAAATCTTTCATCTTTGTATTTGTCTACTTTAATAAAATGATTTCGCATCTAATATCTCTTCCAATGGCCTTCATTTCAATTCTACTGGGTGCTAGTCTGCAACATGTTTCTTGATTGCTGACTTCTTTGCTGATGATAGTTAATCCAAAAAGGCAGAAGCTATCTGCCACTTTTGTATCTTTACTGTGTATTCTAACGCGGCTATCATTGATTTGGTCCTTATACTTTTTGTCTATGTTCCTTGACGTTTATTATTAGAACTTGCAGATCCCTTGCAGTTTTGGCTATTAAATTAGTGTCATCAGTATAATTTTCATTTCATTTTACAGCTATGCTCATCTTCCAAACCAGATTCCCTTAACATATATTTTTAGCATATTGGAATACACAGCCTTGTCTCATTCCTTTGCCAATCTAAAGCCATTCTGTTTCACAATGTTCTACCCATTTTGTGGCATCCTGACCTATATTGATTTCATGTAAGGACAATGAAATGCTCTGGGATTCCCGTTTTTCTAAGCACATTCCATAGCTTGACATGATCAAAGGTTTTTCTATAATCAATGAAGCATGTATTAACTTCATTTGGGTTTTCTTTGCCTTTTTCAATCACTCGGAGTGTAGAACAATAATCTTTGATTTCCAGGGATCCGAAATGTGGATTGTGAACTAAAGCATTTGAGATAGATTGATGTTAAGTCTGTGTTGCTGTGAAGCTGTTTTCTTTACATTAATATGTCTTTTCTTTTTTTTCCAGAAACAAATGAGATATTTAGAACAGGAGCAAGAAGAAACAAAGAGTGCAAAAGAAGAAACTCAAAAATTGCGAAGGAAGGTGAAATCTATGGAGAGGTTAGAGAAGCTTTATGTCATAGGCCAGGGGTGTCAAACTGGTGGCCCATGGGCCGGATACATCACGCACAGGCCACGCCCACCCCAGCTCCGTGAAGGGAAAAAACGTTGTAATACGTAACGTGACAGCAACATGATGCAGCAAGTTTGACACCTGTGTTATAGACAATATTCTAGAAAATATGTAATCCCAATTTCATGTACAATAGAGATGATTCTCTTTTGAATACTGAATTAATATCTGAGCAAACATGGTAAGAGTAACTTATTTGAATTTTCTGGATTCAGGAAATCGCAGTGATTTTAGTGAAGGATGTATTTTTAACTATGTTTTCATTGCTAATGCCACCATTGCCATTCTGAATTATTGCTAGATTTACTGGACAAACTATCCTATCTTAGTCCAACAAGAAAATGTAATTCTAAATTAAACATTTCTTTTCAAGGGCCATGTATGTTCAGATAATCATTGAGTTACAACAGTTCATTTAGTGACCTTCAAATTATGACACTGAAAAAAGTGACAGGACCATTTTTCACGCTTACAACCATTGCAGCATCATGCCCATGATCACATGATCAAAATTCGGATGCTAGGCAACTGACTCCTATTTTTGTGATGTTTTGCAGTGTCCTAGGTTTATGGGACCCCCTTTTGCAGCTTTCTGAGAAGCAAAGTCAACGGGGAAGCCAGATTTACTTAACAACCATGTTACTGACTTAACTCTTGCAGTGATTCACTTAAAAAGTGTGTCAGGAAAGGTTGTAAAATGGAGCAAAATTCACTTAGCAGCAGAAATCATGGGCTAAATTGTGGCATAAGTCAAGTAGTACCTGTATTCCCGGTCCCTCATCCTGTTTTTATTCATGGATATGATTGAAAATGGTCCAGATTAATAAAATGAACAGGACTCTAGTACTCCGAGGTTCTGATGGGCCTTCATTTTTCAGGATGTATATAATAAATATGAGAAATGGCATGTGAATGACATCTATTGTTCATATTTCTCAATCCAATAGGCAAAAAAATCTAATTGTTCCTAAACTACTTAGAAATTACCAGATTACTGAGCTCATTATTGGTTGTTCATTGTGTATAACTTTTAATCTAGTAGCAGTGCAAATTGTATATTGCAGGGCTAGAATACGGTATATTGGTAGATGTTTGAGGAAAGCTTTGGGCTTTCCTTGATTTAGTTTTGGGTAATTATCATAATGGACCAGTCTTAATTACAGTGAGGGGTTGGAACTTGTACCATTCTGAAATATAAAATGAGTTATTTTCTTTTTTTTTATGTTATACTATGACTAACAGAGGCAGAAAACTGCTAACCTACCTATCTCCTTTCCAGGATTGAGACACTGTTACACAGTCAGCGTTCCGAAGTAGAGGAGATGATCCGTGAAATGGGAGCAGGGCAAGCAGCAATGGAACAACTTGCAGTCTATTGCATCTCACTAAAAAAGTACGTTAGAAAGTGTCCTAGATTAGGCGTTTTGCATAGCACCCCTTAAAGGAACAGGGAGTAAGAAATAAGAATAATGTTGAGACTCTAGCTACAAACTGGGATTCAAACAATAATTTTATTTATTTAGCAAATGCTGTCCGCTCCCTTAAGGGCTCCTGGAGCATTACAGAAATATTATAAAATTTATAGTTTTTCATAATTAAAAAGCAAAGCATTTTAAAAGCTATAAAAATTAAATTTTGGAGCTATTAAACGATCTGGATGAATAAACAAATTTTGAGCCGTTTTCCCGCTGGCAGTTTGTTCTGTAACATGAGCCCTGCTGCTACCAAGGTGGCATAAATGGTAGATTTTCAACACAGCAAGCATACTATTGTTGTATTAGTGACACATCATTGCTATGGAAACTGCTTTTAGAGGCTTGCCAGGGTTTTTAGGAGGTGATTGTTTGATGGGAACGGAAGAGATGGATGATTGTAATGATTCTGAGTAATGCGGCACGGCCTCTGAATATCTCCCCTGTGCAGGGCAAAGCACTTTGCGTTGCTGTGGCACAATAAGTACAGTGTACTCGCTGGTCCCTACAGGGTGTGTGAGAGGTCTTTCTATTTATACCATGTTTAATTTGCAGCTTGTGCAGGCAACATTAGCAAATGGATAATCACAACTTTTAATAATGAGCTACATCATGAAGTATCTGCATTGTAACCAATAGCTTCAGCACTGTTTTATAATACTGCTGAAATGATTTCACAACCTAAACTTTTTTTTAAAAAACAAAACGAGTTACATATCATTTCAGCCCTGCTACATATCATTTCAGTGAGGTGTAAATTCAGTAGAATATAAAACATTACATATAACTAAAGATTGTTCGCTTTGGGTTTTGATATATGCTTTTCTGCCATTTTAATATCTATTCCAAACCTAACAGTGCTCCCTTGTGAAAGTGTGCTTTCTCACCTTCACAGTGGTGTCAGTGTGCTAACACTGTGCAAATCAATCCTGGCCTATTCAACACTGAAACTGCTTGTTTATATGTAACAGGAACTTTTGCAGCCACTTAAATCATGAATTGCAGATTTGTTTACTGGCTTTATTCTCCATAGAGGTGGATCCAGCAGTCAGGAATGGGTTAACTTCATCTTGCTAGCCAATAGGACTGAGTCTGCAATCTTTTAAATTCGCCTTCCTGTTCTCCTTTCCTGCTTTTTTTGACTCAGTCCAGCCAGGACTAGACATGTACCGTGTTTCCCCGAAAATACGACCTGTCCCGATAATAAGCCCAATTGGGCTTTTCGGCACATGGGCTAAAA